>JAQQSK010007248.1:0-14062 GCA_028658325.1 Potorous gilbertii
TAGAATTGTCATTTTTTACTAGATTAGTTCAACCTACCCACAAGAAACTGATATTTTCCCAATTATTTAGGTCAGACTTTATTTATGTGAAATGTATTTTGTAATTGTGTTCATATAGTTACTGGGTTCATTTTGGCAGGTAGACTCCCAAATACTTTGTAGTGTCTACAGTAACTTGTTGGGCCTTGTTAGTAATATATAGAAATGGAGATGATTTGTGTAGGTTTATTTTCTATCCTGTAACCTTGACAAAGTTGTTTATTATTTCAAGTAGTTTGGTACTTGATTCTCTAGGGTTTCCTAAGTATATGATCATATCATCTGCAAAGAGTGATAACTTAGTTTCTTCTTTGCTTATTTCTCCTCTTATTGTTAAAGCTAGCATTTCTAATACCATATTGAATCACAGTGGTGATAAGGAACACTCTTGTTTCACCCCTGATCTTATTGGAAATGCATCTAGATTATTCCTATTACATATAATGCTTGTGATGGTTTTAGGTAGATGCTACTTATTGTTTTAAGGAATGCTCCATTTATTCCTATGCTCTCCAGTATTTTCAATAGGCATGGGTGTTGTATTTTGTCCAAAGCTTTTTCTGCATCCATTGAGATAATCATATGGTTTCTGTTAGTTTTGTTGTTGATATGATCAATAATGCTGATAACTTTCCTAATATTGAACCAGTCCTGCATTCCTGGTATAAATTCTACCTGATCGTAGTTTATTATTCTCATGATAAATTGCTATAATCTTTTTGCTAATATTTTATTTTAAATTTTTGCATCTATATTTACTAGAGAAATTTGTCTATAATTTTCTTCATCTGTTTTGGATCTTCCCAGTTTCAGTATCAGAGAAATATTTGTATCATAAAAAGAATTTGGTAAGACTCCTTTACCCATTTTCCCAAATAATCTATGTAGCATTGGAATTAACTGTTCTTTAAATGTCTGATAGAATTTGCTTCTAAATCCACCTGGTCCTAGAGATTTTTTTCTAAGAAGTTCATTGATGGCTTGTTCAATTTCTTTTGATGAGATGGTGCTATTTAAGCATTTTACTTCTTTTAATTTAGGCAATTTATAGTTTTTAAATATTTATCCATTTCACTAAGATTGTCAAATATATGGGGGTACAATTGGGCAAAGTAATTTCTAATTATTGTTTTAATTTCCTCTTCATAAGAGCTGAATTCACCCTTTTCATTTTTTATACTGGTAATTTGGTTTTCTTCTTTCTTTTTTTCTAATCAAATTGACCAAAAGTTTATCAATTTTACTCATTTTTTTTATAAAACCAGCTCTTTGCTTTATTTACTAGTTCAATAGTTTTCTTAATTTCAATTTTATTAATCTCTCTTTTCATTTGTCAGTATTTATGATCTGGTGTTTAATTGTGGAATTTCAATTTGTTCTTTTTCTAGCTATTTCAGTTGCATGTCCAATTCTTCTTTGCCCAACTCTTCTCTCTCTCCATTGTATTCATGTAAGCTTTCAGAGATAGAAAACTTCTTGTAAGAACTGTTTTTGCTGCATCCCATAAGTTTTGGTAGCTTGTCTCATTATTGTCATTCTCTGGAATGAAGTTATTGATTGTTTCTATGATTTGTTATTTGACCCACTCATTTTTAAGGATTAGATTATTTAGTTTCCAATTAATGTGTCATCTATCTTTCTATTACCCATTATTACATATAATTTCTATTGAATCACGATCTGAAAAGGATTCATTTCATATACCTGGTTTTCTGCACTGAATTGTGACATTTGCATGCCCTAGTACATGATCAGTTTTTGTATAGGTGCCATGTACTACTGAGAAAGAGATATATTCCTTTCTGTCTCCACTCAGTTTTCTCAGAGGTCTATCATATCTACCTTTTCCAGAATTTTATTCAACCCTTTAACTTCTTTCCTGTTTATTTTGAGTTTACATTTATCAAGCTCAGAGAAGGGGAGGTTGAGGACCCCCACTAGTATAATTTTGCTGTCTATTTCTTCCTGTAACTCCCTTGCCTTCTCCTCCAAGAATTTGGATGCTATACCCCATGGTGCATGTATGTTTAGTAATGATATTACTTCATTGTCTATAGTATCTTTTAACAGGATATAATTTCCTTCCCTCTCTCTTTTGATTAGATCTATATTTGCTTTTGCTTTGTCTAAAATTAGAATTGCTACCCCTGGTTTTTTTACACCAGCTAAAGCACAATATATTCTGTTCCAACCTTTTACCTTTACCTTGTGTGTATCCCCCTGTTTCAAAGGTGTTTTTTATAAACAACATATTACAAGATTATGTTTTTTAATCCATTCTACTATCTGTCTCCATTTTATGGGAGATTTCATCCCATTCACATTCACAATTATGAATACTCTCTATGTCTTTCTTTCCACCCTATCTCCCCCTCTTCCTTTTATATCTCCCTTCTCCCTTCCCCTGCTCAAATGTATTTTTGACCACCAACTCCCTCTGTTCTCACTCCCTTCTATCAGTCCCCCTCCATTTTCTTTCCTTTTTTCCTTACTACTTCTTCCCTCCCTTCTAACCACCCCCTCCTTTTTGAAAGTTTCCCCTTGCCCCTCCTACTGCCTGTAGGTCAAGTGAGATTTCTATATTTAACTGAGTATATTATTCCCTCCTTGAACCAAATCTAATGAGAGTAAAGCTTACACAATGCTCATCTCCCTCCCTTCTTTCCCTCTATATAATATGCTTTTGTGCCTCTTCACATAATATAATTGGCCCTTTTTTGTCTCCTTTCTTCTTCTCCTTTTCACCCCTTAATTAGGTTTTTTTATCATCTCATCAGTTAATTTATACCCAGATCCTCTATCTATGTATATAAATGCTGCAATAAATATACAGTTCTCAAGATTAACAAGTACAGTCTTCCCATATAGAGATATAAACATGCTATCCTTATTAAATAACAAGGTTTTTTTTCTTTTTTTCCCCTGTTTATCTTTTTATGACTCTCTTGAGCCTTATATTTGAAAATCAAATTTTTATTGATCTCTGGACTTTTCATCCCTTATTTCATTGAATGTCCATCTCCTTGCCTGAAATGTTGTGCCCAATTTCTCTGAGTAATTGATCCTTGGTTGTAGTCCAAGCTCTTTTGCCTTACAGAATATCATATTCCAGTCCCTCCAATCTTTTAACATGGAAGCTGCAAGGTTTTGTGTGATCCTGACCCTAATTCCTAGATATTTGAATTGTTTCTTTCTGGCTACTTGTAGTATTTTCTCCTTGATCTGATAACTCTGGAATTTGGCAACAATATTCTTTGGACATTTAAATTTGGGATCTCTTTCAGGAGGTGATACATGTATTCTTTCAATGACTATTTTACCCTCTGATTTTAGGACCTCAAGGCAATTTTCCTTGGTGATTTCTTGAAAGATATATCCAGGCTCTTTTGTTCATCATGGCTTTCCAGTAGACCAATAATTCTTAGATTTTCTCTCCTGGATCTATTTTGCAAGTCAGTTGTTTTTCCAATGAGTTATTTTACATTTTCTTCTATTCTTTCATTCTTTAGATTATGTTTGACTGATTCTTGACTCTTCGTAGAGTCATTAGCTTCTACTTGCCCAATTTTAATTTTTAACAAATTGTTTTCTTCAGTTAGCTTTTGTGCCTCCTTTTCCATTTTTCCAATTTTTTCTATTAAGGAATTATTTTCCCCAGTTAAGTTTTGTACTTCCTTATCCATTTGGTCAATTTTATCTTTTAAGGAGCTGACTGTATTTTTAAAATCATTGGTCAATTTTTCTTCTACATCTCTAATTTGACTTTTAAAATCCTTCTTGAGATCTTCCAAGATTGCTCTTTGTGCTTGAGATCAGTATCTGTTCTCTTTTGAGGTTTCCAACGTGGGTATAGTGTCAATGCTGTCCTCTTCTGAATTTGTATTTTAATCTTCTATGTCCCTGTAATAAGATTCTGTGGTCTTTGTTTTTCTAATTTGCTTCTTCCTCATAGTGATTGCCTTTTTTTCCTGGCTTTTAATCTCCTTGTGAGGCACAGGTATCTCTGTCACATGTTTCCTGTGCTGAGAGCTAGTGGCCTGATTACTGACTCTGTGTGCTGTGGCCTCTGGTTCTTTCAACTAAAAGCTATATAATGTTGCAGTTTACCTGGTGTTGAGCTGGTTGGTGTGTTCCAAGACTGAGTCTAGATAAAGTCTGAGTTTCCCCAGGGTTATACAGAAGCTCATGGTGTGAAGTGTGGGGGAGGAGTGGTATGACCACTGGAGGTCCCCTCTTCCTCTAGGGCTGTGCTAGAGCACAGGCATGCTCCATGGCTGGTAAACTTATCTGTGTTTGTGTCTGCCCAGCTCCCCTGACTGTGCTAAGACATGCTTGGGGTCCCGGTGTTGGCACTTAATGACTCCACCCCCTGGAGCTCAGGATCTCCTTCTGATCCCCTCAGGTGAGACTGGCTGGGACACTTATTGTCATGCACTGCTCCCCTTCAACCAAAGCAAGAGGTACCTTTCTTGATGATCTCCCTAGCCTCCCAAGCTAAAAGACTACTGTACCCCTTCTGCTGGCTCCACTATTCCAGGATTTTTCCTGGGGGTGAAATTCTCTGAATTTTTCAAGGCCAACAGTGGGACAGTGAGAGCACATAAAGTTTACTCCACCATCTTGGCCCCCAGGAATTTAAGTAGGTGACTTTCAAATGTTTAGTCTGCAGGCTGATAGCCCTGGGAATAGCTGCTTCAGGGCCCTGCACTTCTCTCTCACACAACCCTGACAGACCCCATTCCTGTGCTGAGAGGTTTGGGAATCAGTACTGTGGCTAATGATTCAGTTTACCAAGGGTGTTGCCACTCTACTATGGCCTAGTCTGCACTGGTACAGCCCAAGCACTCTGCACTCCCTAAGCCCTGTGTTACAGATCCTTCCTGTCAACCTTTTGGGCTTTCCTGGGCTGGAAATCTGCCACATTCTGTGGATTCTGCTACTCTAAAATTTGTTCAGATTCACTTTTTAGAGGTATCTGTAGGAATTTGTGGAAAAGTTCAGGTGAGTTCCTGCTTTCATTCCATTATCTTGGCTCTGCCACTCCCCCCCACCCCCAAAAAAAGACTTAAGTATTAAGGAAGTTACCACTTAGATGAGTAGAGAGGTTTCCTTACCTAGGAATTTCCTATTCCAATCAAACCGAAGGACTAACTCCCATCCCTATTTCATAAATAGTTGTATTTAATTCTGTATCTGCTGATTTTACTCTGTACCACCTTGTTCAAGTGCTATCATTTTCTTTATAGGCTTCATATTTGTGTTTTGTTGTTCTTGTTTATTTTTACAGGCCTTTAACATTCATATACATATGTATATATGTACATATACATAAATATGTGTGTAGATATGCCTGTGCTATATACATACATTCATACATATACATACATACATATAGATAGATAGATACATACATACATACATATACACTCAAGGATTTGTAACCTTTTTGGTATCTTGAATCCCTCTGGTAGTCTGCTGAAGTCTATGGATCCCTTCTGAGACCACTATTTTTAAATGTATAAAACAGAGAAGGATGTGTGTGTATGTGTGTGTGTGTGTGTGTGTGTGTGTGTGTGTGTGAGAGAGAGAGAGAGAGAGAGTGTGTGAGTGTATCTCCCATCCAAGTTCACATATTACTGGAAATCTATCCATAGACCTCATAAGGGTCTGGGGACTCCAGGTTAAGAGTCCTGTATTACATGAACATTCTATAATTAATTTAGCCATTTTCCAATTATGAAAGTGTATACACTAAATCTGAGAATCTCACAAAGCCTTTATACCCGCCAGAATGCCAGAACAGAGCTGAGAAATGGGACCAGACTAGAAGTTCTCTAGGGACAGCCAAGCATAAACTTTGGAGAATCTAGGACTTCAACCGGAAAAGTCCCTCCCAAAGGAAGACTGAAGAAGTGTTCTGTGTCCTGAATGAAGTACAGCAAAAGATTGATTTCTTTTCCAAAGCCAAGGTCCCCTGAGCGGCTAAGTATTCAAGGTTTAAATGATAATAAGGATTGAGGGGGGAGGGCAGGGATATAGGGAGGGGGAATTGGGAGATGTAACTGACTAAGGAATATGATCATTTCACTGCTCCTTCAGGCTTCTTCCCTATAAAACATTAAAGAGAAAATCAAATAATTTTTTGTAATTTTTTTCTCTCTTCAAAATTCTGAAAAGGCCTCATCAGAGGGTCACCTATAATTTTTACTCTGTTGCCTAGAAATCTAGACAATAGCTTTCCTAGGGAGGCAACACAAATCTGCATATGTGGTTTTTAGATACATTAAGTGTTTAAAACACTGTGTGGCCAACATAGCATAATGGATGGGCTGCCCGATGAATGGGACAATGGCCTTTAAAACAATCCAGTACATTATGAGAAGGTGTCTGGGTAGCATTTGTTAATTGGCAATTGGACTGCTGGAAGATAGCTGTGGAAGGGGACAATAGGGTGAGAAAATGTCAGCTTAGAAGGGGATGGAGAATATACTTGGCACAACTACGCAACTCAGCAACATCAGACATTTTATAGACAGCACAGATTAAGTACTTCTAAAGCACCTTTTACTGAAGATTAAGCAAATCAAAAATTGTCAGAAATAAATCCTACATTGTGCAGCATGGATGAAAGCTCATTATATTTTTTTTTCTTAGATACTGAAGCAATCTATGAGAACTGGGAATTTAAATCCTTTTTTTCTTACTCATCACAGAATAAAAGTTTCAGATTTAAACAAAACCAGTGAGGATTAAAAATAGCCCAAAAAACAAAACAAAAAAATCCCCCCTCTTCCTTAACATATGCTCATGACTGACAAATTCTCAACAGCAATTGATAGATTCTAATTCTGGGAACTTTCTGACTTTACCATTCATTTGAAATAAAGAGAAGTGTAACAAACACAGTATTGACTATCCTTTGAAATAATTCAATTGAGAAATAACGATTTCCATCAGACATTTTATCACAAGGTCAGAAGCCTTTCACCCAAAGGGCGATATTTTACTGCAAATGCCCTCAGAAATCAGTTACAATAGACTCTATCATTTGTCACGTACATGATTTGGATTTTCTGAATATAGAAATAGTTGACCTTCATCCCTCCATAACTACTAAGAGTTGAAGGTCATATCATATGTCATTGAAAAGAGAATTTGCCTTGAGTTAGCAATAAGGTCTTGGATTTGACCTCTGACATGGATGTCATGAGTTATAATTAATTTCTATATAGGCCATTTAGAGGGAAAATCCACATGTCCTTTGCCATTGGTCTGTTCTTTTACATTTTTTACAATGATCTTGTCCACTTAGAAAGAAGTATTCAAGCAGTAAGACTCACTTATTGCCAAAATGTAACTTGCTTATAGAGACTACAGTTCTTCACATGGGTAATTCAACTTATTTTCTATAGTGCATGTTTGATAGCTCAAGAAACAAAGAGAGATAGATCCACATGGCTTACATATGCTAGCATCTATAAAATGTAATGTAAGAGATGGAATGTGTTTGCATATCTATAATTTGCAAGCACCCAAAATAGCCATACTCTTACACAATTGAGAACCTATATTTGAGTCTATATGCCACTCTATGGGAATGAAAAAATTAGACAAAAAATGTAGCTAAATACTTTATTATCTTTAAAACATTCATTTATTTTCTTGTTTTATTATAAATATTAAAACATAGCATTTGGCAACCATATAAAATATATCAAAGTTGTGTAAAATTTACAAAATGAGCTGATCCTAATTCATAGACAATGTAACACAGAATTAATCAAAATCCCAAATCAACATTTTTTAATGCTAAATATTATAGACCCTTTTTCATTTGCCAAACCACATAAAATTGGACCTAAACATTTGAGAAAGAGAACACCAAGACTCCCCCAATTAAAAATGGAGAGGATAAGACATTCCCAGCTCCCTTTGACCCAGAGTCAGTTTGCAGGCATCAAACTAAGTTGGTGTGGTTTCTCTCCTGGGACTCAGGGGTCAATTTCCAGTCAACTGAGCTCCCAAATCCCTTCAAACAGAACTCCATGGGGATGTTGTTTCCTTCTGGGTTAGGACGTCGATTTTATTTACCTTTCCTTTTTTCTATTGGCTTGAGAAAGGCACCAAGTCAGGTACTTGTAGAGTACTAAGCAGTACTTTGAGAAATACTCCTCACTTGTTGAATCTGTATAACTTTTTTTATTTAGGGCAATTGTGATTTTCACTGTGTAGATTGGATTATATAAAATTTCTCATACTATTTTGAGATTCCCAAGTGGTAAATAAAGAGTCAACAAAAAGACAATATTTAAGATTTCCCAGATACTCCAGAGGACCGTTTTGAATTAAGGACATGGACAATGCATACAAAGTGCACCTCTGCCTCTTGGCCAAAGATGGCAAATTTTTCAAAGAGGGCTCACAGTATAATGGGGGTCTGGCACCTGCCAGAGTTCCTTGGATGACTCTCCAAACGGAGAAATTGAGGAAGCTGTGAACATAAAAGTCATGATGATATGTAATGCAAGTGCCTATGAGATATTTTGGAGTGTGCATAGACATGTGTAATTCTTTCTGATCTGCTAACTAGATGATGAATAAGAGGCTCTGATTGGCTAGAGAGGCCAGGCAATTTCCACCATTCTCTCTTTGCTTCCTTATCTTCAGTCTTGGGATGGTTCAATATCTTTGTTCATGGCATCTCATAAGGGATCTTGCTATGGGACTTCCCTCTGAGACCAAATGGTTCGGTGACTTTGCATTTATACTTTCTCATTCGATCCAAGGGGTTTGGAGTCTCTTATGCTGTCATTTCAAAAGATCCAGAGAGCAAACCACAGGAATCCAGGAGTCAGAGTCTAGTCCAGATGTTGCAGGCAGCCCAGTATCCATCCCCCCAAGGAGCAAGGATTTACAGAAGAAGTAGACTTTCCTCCTGGACCCAGGCTTGTAGAAGTTGAAAAGAGGCCTCATCGGGTCTTCTCTGATATAAACCTTGTGGGACCAATCCTGAACCTATGCCTCAGAGACCAAGGTGGTGTAATAGTAACTAGTAATAGCACCTAATATTTCCATAGCTCTCACCATTTTCCAGGCACTGTACCAAGAACTTTAGAATTATTATCTTTATAATAACCCTGGGAGGTATATTTTACAGATGAAGAAACTGAGGCAGAGGTTAAGTGACTGGTCCAGGATCACACAGTTAGCATGCATCTGATGTGAACTCAAGCTTTTCTGACTCCATGTCCCCCTCTCTTTCCACCGAGCCATAGAGCTGCCTTGAGGAAAAGTATGGCTCTGAGATACTAAGAGGAAATGTTTGTACTTTATTCTTGCCATATCTTTGTAAACGAAAATGATATTATGTGTCTTATATAATGCTTAAATAGTATATGATGAGCACTTGAAAAATGTTTATTGGCGGATTGAGTGACTGAACAGAGAACTTGGGATGCTTCTCACTGCTGCCTAACAATGAAGGCAACAAGTCAGTGGGGGATTAAGCCACAGCTGCCCAAAAGAGACCCCTTAAGGGCAGAGAGGATGAGCAGGCATAATTTGACTGAACATGGAAGGATTAGGTCAGAGCATCCTTGCTACGCTAAACTCTATCCTTCTATTTAGCCTTCATAATGGAATTTGATTCTTTGTCTGGAAATGCTACCTATTTTAACGTGTATAGGAGAGATGGATAGCTTCTGTCACTTTAGATCTCTCTCTCTATAAATGCAAGTTTATGCTGCGTCTGACTCTTCATGACCTTGTGAATTTTCCATGACACCAGGCCTTTCTATCTCCACTATCTCTAGGAGTCTGTCCAAGCTCATATGAATTGCTTCCATGACTCTAACTATTCATCTCTTCCTCGATCATCCCCTTTTGAGTCTTTTACAATGTCAGGGACTTTTCCAATGAGTCCTCTCTTCTCCTTATGTGGTCAGAGTATTTAAACTTCAGCTTCAGTTTTGACCTTCAGGGAATAATCTGAATTAATTTAAATATTGACTGATTTGATCTCCTTGATGTCCAAGGGACTCTCAAAAGTCTTCTCCAACACCATAATTTGAAAGCATTCTTTCTTCAGTGCACAATTTTCCTTGTAGTCTAATTCTCATAGTCATATATCACCACTGGAAAAAAAACATACCTTTGGCTATATGGACTTTTATTGGCAAGGTGAAGTCTCTGCTTTTTCTATGTTGTCCACATTTGTCATAGTTTTCCTTGAAAGGAATAAGCAGATAATTTCATAGCTGTAGTCACTATCTGTAGTGATCTTTGAGTCCAAGAACATAAAATCTGACTTCCACTTCTCCATTGATTTGCCAGGAAGTGGGCAAGTTGCTAAGATCTAAATTTTTGTTTTCAATTTTAATGTTAAACTTCAAGTCAACTTTTACGTTCTCCTCTTTCATCATCATCAAGGCTTCTTAATTCCTCTTCACTTGGTGCCATCAGAGTGGTATTCTCTGCATATCTGAGATTGATGATATTCTTCCCAGAAATCTTCATTCCAGCTTTCAATTCATCCAGGGTAGCATTTCACATGATATACTCTGCATATAATTTATACTAAAGTGTCAGTACATGACCCTGTAGTACGCCTTTTCCAATCTTAAACTATTCAGTTGTTCCATGTTCAGTTCTAACTGTTTCTACTTGTCCCACATACAGGTCCCTCAGGAGACAAATCAAGATGATCAGGTGCTCCCATCTCTTCGAGGACTTGCCACATTTAGCTGTGATGCGCAAAGTCAAGACTTTAGTCAATGAAGCAGAAGCAGATGTTTTCTTTTGTCTTGTTTTTTTTTGTTTGTTTTTCCTGTAACTACCATGCTTTCTCCATAATCCATCAAATGTTGTCCATCTGCTTTCTAATCCTTCTGCCTCTTTGAAAACCGACCTGCCCTTCTGGCAATTCTGGGTTCACATCTTGCTGAGGCGTAGCTTGCAGAATCTTAAGCACAACCTTGATAGTGTGTGAAATGAGTGCAATTGTTTGGCAATTTGAATATTCTTTGGCATTGTCCTTTAGGATTGGGATGTAAATGGCCACTGTTGTATTTTCCAAATTTGCTGGCATATTGAGTGCAACATTTTAATAACATCATCTTTTAGGATTTTAAATAGCTTAACTAGAATTCTATCTCCCCCACTAGCCTTATTGTTAGCAATGCTTCCTAAGGCCACTTGACTTCATCCTCCATGATGTCTTGGCTATAGATCACTAACCACACCATTGTGGTTATTGATGATGTTAACATCGTTTTTGTACAGTATTTCTATACATTCTTGCTACCTCCTCTTAATTTCTTCTACTTCTATTAAGTCCCTGCCTTTTCTGTCTTTATCATGCCCATTTTTGCACAAAATATTCCCTTGATATTTCTAATTTTCTTAAAGATACCTTTTTTCTTTCTTATTGTATTGTTTTCTTCTATTTCTTTGCATTGCTTATTTAAGAAAACTTTCTTTTATCTCCTTGCTATTTTCTGGAATTCTGCCTTCAGTTGGGTATATCTTTTCCCATCTCCTTGACTTTCCACTTTTTTTCTTCCCTCAGCTATTTGTAAAGCCTCATTAGACAGCTATTTTGCTTTCTTATTCATCTTTTTTCTTTGAAACATTTTTTGTTGCTGCCTCCTGTACATTATTGTAAACCTCTATTCATAATTCTTCAGGCACTCTATCTACCAGATCTAATCCCATGAATCTATTCATCACTTCTACTTCATATTTGTGAAGGATGTTATTCAGGTCATATTTATACAGTTTTCACTACTTTCTTCAATTTAAGTCTAAATTTTGCAGTAAGAAGCTTGTGACTTGAACCTGAGTCTGCTACAGGTCTTGTTTTAACTGACTATATAGAGTTTCTCCATCTTGGCTGCAAAGCATGCAATCAGTCTAATTTCGATATTGACCATTTAGTGCTGTCCATGTGTAGATTCACCTTTCAGGCTGTTGAAAAAGAGCATTTTTAGTCTCTGCTCTGCTTTATTTTGTACCACATGACCAAATATGCCTGTGATTTGATTTCCTACTCTAGCATTTCAATCCCCTATGATTAATTTGATTTCTTTGTTTTGAGTGTTATTTCTAATTATAAGTCTTCATAGAACTGATCAACTTTGACCTCTTCAGGATAAGGGATTAGAGCACAGACTTGTATTATGATTATAATTAAGATACTGACGAATTTGCCTTGGATTCAAACAAATATCATTCTGTTGTTTTTAAGATTAGACCCCAGCACTGCTTTGCTCATCCTTTTATTGACTATGAGGGCCACTCCATTTCTTCTGAGGGAGTCTTACCTACAGTAATATATCAATAAACAAATGAATTAAATTCACTTATTCCTGTTCATTTAAGTTCACTGACACTCAAGATATTAATGTTTAATCTTATCTCCTGTTTGACCACATCAAGGTTACCTTGGCTCATAGATCCTACATTCCAAGTTCCTAAGCAATATTGATCTTTAGAGCATCAGACTTTCCTTTCCTCACTAGACACATCATAGCTGAGCTTCCTTTCTGACTTTGTCCCACTGCAGGAGTCAGGAGGACCTGAGTTCAAATCTCTCCTCAGACACTTGACACTCACTAACCATGTGACCTTGGGCAGTCACTTAACCCCAATTGCCTCATCTTGGATCAACATCTCTGTTCATCCTGATGTGTATCTCATCATTGACCCAGATGACTCTGTAGGAGAAAGTGAGACTGGTGACTTTGCACAGCCTTGCCTTCTTTGTCATGGCATCAGTTCCCTGATGTCATGGTCTTCTTGAGAATGAAGGACAAGCATCAATAGTTCCCTTCCAACATCCATCCTCCTGGCATAAATCAAATTTCACCTCCTCTTCCTCCTCAAATCTCTTTATTTCTTTGCTTAAAATCCAGCTTCTGTTTCATTTAGTAATAGCTCTGTTGAGTTCAGTTGTTTTTCAGATGTGTCTGACTCTGTGATGCCATTTGGGGTTTTCTTGGCAAAAATATTGGAGTGATTTGCTATTTTCTTCTCCAACTCATTTTACATGTGAAGAAGCTGAGGTAAACAAAGTTAAGTGACTTGACAGGGTCAAGTAGATACTAAGTGTCTCAGGCCAAATTTGAACTCAGGTCTTCCTGACTATAGGTTCAGTGCTCTATCCACTTCAACATCTAACTGACCTTAGGTTCTATGTCCCTAGTAATCTGAAGGCCAGAGAAGTGTTCCTTAAGAATACTCAATTTTCTCTTCTAATGCATGGCACCCTCTAACTCTGTGTTCCTTTGAGTTATGTTTTCATTAAAGTCAGTATTAGAAATTTTAAGGGGAGGAGCCAAGATGGCAGGGTAGAAAGATTCACATATGCTAGCTCTGAACCCACAGCCCATAAATTACCTATAAGGAGGAGCTCCCAACAAATTCTGGAGCAGTGGGAGCCACACAGCAACGGAGTGGAGGAAATTTCTGTTCCAGAGAGCCCTGAAAAACCAACCCAAAAGGTCCCTTGCACACTGGAAAGGAGTGGAGCCCAGCCCAGCCCAGCCATACCTGCGTGGCCCCAAGAGGAGCAGATGTGAGCAGGCTTCAGGGACAGAATCTCCAGTGGCCACAAAGGTTCCCTCCACCCAAAGGCACACAGATCAGTGAGAGAGACTTCTGGGCTGGCCAAGAGGGGAACAGGGTGTCTCCATAACTCAGGCCCCCTTGGGAGGCAGCAGCAGAGACAGGGACAGCAGCAGACCTAGGCTCCCCAAGCAGGCAGGAGCTCAGATCCATTACTGAAGTTCTCTGCATAAACCCCCTGAGGGAACTGAGACTGGGAGGCTGCCCTGCCCCCACCTAAGCACCAGAACTTAAGCTCACATTGAATAGCAGTCCCGCCCACCACTGAAATCCCTGAGGCTGGGGAGCAGCATTTGAATCTCAGACTCCAAGCACTAGCTGGGCAGATCTAGGCCAGGGATGGAGAGGAATCTCAGAAGTCAAGTAACTGGCTGGGAAAATGCCCAGAAAAGGGAAAAAA
>JAQQSK010007249.1:0-14062 GCA_028658325.1 Potorous gilbertii
GAGGAAAAGAAAGGGAGAGAGAGAAGAAAAAAGAGGGAGAGAGAGAAATAGAAGAGAAATAGAGAGGAGGAGAGAAGGGAGAGAGAGAAGATAGGAGAGGGAGAGAAATAGAGGAGAAAGAGATGAGAGGAGAGAGAGAGAGAAGAGAGGAAGAGAAAGGATGGAGAGACTGTCTATGTACTTAATAGTTATCTTGTTACTCAAATAATATGTGCATTGTTACATAGAGGACCACTTTTCATCCACTCTACTGAGGTCCCTCAAATGATTCTAATCAGATACACAAACTCCTTCCACAGAGAAATTGGATTGGATCGCAGATAGAAACGGACCATTTTCTTTTGTATTATGTTTTGTTTTATGGTTTCTCCTATTCATTTTAATTCTTCTATGCAACATGCATTTAATAGGAATGTACGTGTAGAACCTATATAAGATTGGATGCTGTCTCAGGGAGGGAATGAAAAAAAATCTAAGATACATGGAAGTGACTGTTGAACACTGAAAACAAAATAATCCAATCCAAATAAATAAATCGCAGTGATCATTAGCAGGTCAAAGGTATGGGGATCTGTTTCCCTTTCTCTAACAAGATGGCTGGCTACATAGCTTTGGGCAAGTCTGCCACTTCTCTGGTCCTCAGTTTCCTTGGCTGTAAAATGTAGTGCTTGACCTCCATTTCAGAGATCCTTTCCAGTTCTTGAATTCTGATTCTATCTCCCAGTATTTCACAACACAGTACTTCCTTGGCTTTCAGAGTTCCAAGAATTTGATCTCTTTCCCCATCAAACAAAAAGAGGTAAAAATATCCACCACTGATCAGCCAGATGGTCACAAAATTAGTTCCAGAGTGCAGGCCAGCATGGAACACAAAGTAACGCTGGGCCATACTGCCAAGGGAGGCTGGGGACTTTCCTCCTCTGGGGATTCCACTAATGGAGACTAAACTACCATTTTTTTCTAGGATAGTCCAACAGCAATCCTACGTGAAAGATAGCAATAATGCACATTTCTCTAGCTTTTCTTTCGAGATTTTCAAAGTGCTTTCCTCAAAACAACCCTGAGACCTCAGAAGTGCTACAAGTATTACTGTCTCCATTTTGCAGATGAGGAAACTGAGGCTCTGTAAGGTAAAATGACTTGCCCAGGGTCACACAGCTAATAAGTGTGGGGACCAGAATTTGAACCTGGCTCTTTCTAGACTCCAAGATTAGCATTATGTCTGCCATACAAATTGCCTCTCAGAACATAGAACTGGCCTGGAACAGATTCTATGGTTCTGTGCAATTCTAAGAGTCTATGATCTAGTGGCCTGAATGCAGAGAACACAGCTTCCCACAGGTCTTAATTTTCAGCCACGGAGTGACTGACCCATCCATGAAAACTGTTCTATCCTACAGAATTGTACTAGATTGTCATATTTGACCCAGACAGGATTATGGGATTTTAGAGCTAAGTGGGACCACAGAGATCAGCCAATCACAGAATCAGGGACACAGATGGACAAGCTCTCAGAGGTGAATTCCAAGCCCCTCCCCAGAAAAGTGCTCCCTCCCCAAAGATCCTTTTACACTGAAACCAATCCTATTTTCTGTATATTTATGAAAACTGCTCAACACACTTAGAAATGTCCTCTAGTTGACATCCTTGGTTTTTCATTGAATTCAATCTCTGGTACTTACTTTTCCTCCTCTTCTGCCACTGAGTTCACAAAATCCCAAGTCAAACCAAGTCAATTCCCTTTCTCAAGCATTACCTCTCCCCACCCCATCCTCATTTCATACCTCTTGAATGCAATGATCATCTATTATAGTTGTCTGTGATAGTGTTTCCTCCCATGTGGGGTCATAACTCACAGTTTAAAAAGTACTGAGGGGGTCATGAGTGGAAAAGTTTAAGAGGCCCTGTAAATAACTTAGATGATAAGATAAGTTCCCTAAAGGAAGGGACTAAGTCTTAACTTATCTCAATGTTGCATTCAGGCTATGCAGCTAGTAGCCAGGCTGGAACTGGGTACGGTAATCAAATCTTTAGGTGTTTGAGGGTATCATTTACCACCACCCCACAGTACTTTGAATACTTCCATGTAAGTGCCTACAGTCTCCTTGATATTTCCCCATTCCTGCACCTGGAAGTAGAGACTCTGTGCATCCTACCACCATCCCCAACCACCATCACCCAAAGAATTCTTATCTACTGCCTTACACAATAGGCAGGCATTTAATAAATATTGCTTAAGGTAAAATTTTAAAAAAGCCTTGAGGGAAGTCTTTACCACTTTGTCCCCCTTTTTCATTCCCCAAACCCATTATTTAAAAAAAGACTTGTATTTCCCAAAGAGATCATAAAAATGAGAAAAGGACTCATATGCACAAAAAATATTTATAGCAGCTCTTTTTGTGGTGGCCAAGAACTGGAAATCAAGGGAATATCTATCAAGTGGGAAATGGCTAAACAAGTTGTGGTATATGAACGTAATAGAATACTATTGTGCTATAAGAAATGATGAACAGGCAGACTTCAGAAAAACCTGGAAACACTTATATGAACTGAAGCTGAGTGAAGGGAGCAGAACCAGAAGAACATTATACGCAGTAACAGCCACAGCGTGTGAGGACTATTTCTGATAGACTTAGACCTTCACAGCAATGCAAGGACCTAAAATATTTCCAAAGGACTCTTGAGGCAAAATGCCACCCACATCCAAAGAAGGAACTATAGAGTCATAACACAGAATGAAGGAGACTATTTTCTCTTTTGTTATGTTTTGTTTGGTTTGGTTTTTCTCATGGTTTCTCTCATTCATTCTAATTCTTCCATGCGATGTGACTAATGTGAAAATGTGTTTAATAAGAAGGTACATGTAGAATCCATATGCGATTGCATGCCATCTTGGGGAGGGAGGGGAAGAAAATTTAAAACATATAGAAGTGATTGTTGAAAACTGAAAACAAATAATAAGAAAAAACAAACCTTGGATTAACATTCCAGGAGTTTTCAATTACTTTCAATTGATTAAAACTAGGTTTAAAAGAAGCTAAGAGAAATTATGCTTTCACATGGTGAAAATGATTTATGTTCCAGCAAGAAGTCTGGGGGAGGAGAATCATGTATAACCCTTCCAACCAGTCTCAGCTTGAGTTCTGTCAGATATGTGTAGCAGAGACAATGCATCAGTTCTACCCATAACTTGTCTGTGAGATCCTCTGTCATCTTTTTGGGTTGCTGGTTTGGGCTAGTGTTAAGTACCTGGGACTTGCCAGCCTAATCAATCTATCTTAACTACCTGACTAGCAAACAGACACTCTACAAGAGGGGTTCGTAGCCCAAAGTCTAAAAGCTTGGTGAGTTTTTACTATTTTGAGAAATATCTTTAGTTTCCTGAGGGGCTCCGAATTTTCCAAGTCTTAAGGATTTATCTTTTAACTCCCTTTACTTCTTTCTATGGAGTCTCCCTTAACATGATCATTTATTGTCATAGCTTTAGCCACCACTTCTGGCCAAGCTAGACATCTCTCATATCCTCCATTTCCCTATCTTGAATGGCCTGCTTGATGTTTCCACCTGGACATCTTCATGGCACCTCCGATGTCCAAAACCAAGCTTGTCTTTCTCCTACAAATAATCCTTCTTCTCAATTTTCCCATTTATTTTCACATCAACTGCTTCTCAAATCTATGACAGCTCTTCCACTCACTACATGGGTGACCTTAGGCAAATGCCTTCATCTCCCCACACCTCAGTTTCTTCCTAAGTGAAATGAGAGAGAACTGAGATAAACTAGATGACCTTGAAGGTCCCTAGAACCCCTTCAGCTGTACTAGTCTGTGACCTTATGACAGCCCTTCACCCATGGCTACCTTTTTTCCAGAAAAAATGTTCTCCAACTCACATTGCCCAGGGTCATCAGATAATTGCAGCTACCTCTTTGATTCTAGGCCACCAGGCAACAAACCTCAGGAATTCCTGCCAATCTCAATGTTGTGACTCAAGGCAACTTTTGGCTAGACCATCTCTCAAACTATTTTTTTAAATATGAAGAACTGCTAAAAAGAAGCAGAAATTGCTCATGACATACCATTTGCCATTTTGTGCATCTGCTTTTTGGAATTAATTAACAGGTAATCAATGTCAAAATTATTCAATATTAAATGGAGAGCTTTATATGGAATACAAAGAGAGACATCTTTCAGCCAAAGTCACCTTTAATAAGGGGGGGTATGTGAGGAAGACTGTTCCTTTAAATAAAAGCCAAGTAGAGGAAGACTCTGTAATGTCCCAAGAAGGCTAATTGTGTACCTCCAGTATGAATAAAAAATTAGGACATAAAAGCCCTTGTCTGTCTTCCTTTAAGAATCAACTCTCACCACTTAGGGGCAAGGTGAGAAGGAGGACAAGCATTTATTAAGTGCCTATTATGTGCTGGGCACTGTGCTAAGCAATTTACAAATATTATCTAATTTGATTCTCACAACAATCCTAGGAGACAAGGGCTACTATGATCCCTATTTTACAGATGAGGAAACTGAGGCAGCAAAAGTCAATTGACTTGCCCAGGAACACACAAGTAGTGTCTGAGGTCAAATTTGAATTCAGATCTTCCTGACTTCAGGCCCAGTGCTCTATCTACTTCAATACCCAACTGCCCACTTCTTTGGAAAAGTCCTGTTTGATTCTTCTGGTTGCTGGTACCCTCTCTTTCCTCAGATGACCTTGTATTATACTTGGTAGACTTCCTATTTCCCCACTTCTAGTAGCATGTAAACTCCCTGAGGGCAGGGACTGATCTGGTTTTGCCCTGGTACTCCAAGCATCTATCTAGCCCAGATGTGGGGAAATCTGCAGCCTTGAGGCCACATGTGGCCCACTAGGTCCTCAAGTGTGGCCCTCTGATTGAATCCAAACAAATCCAAAGATTTGTTCTGTAAAACTTGGACTCAGTCAAAAGGCCGCACCGGAGGACTTAGAAGGCCACATGTGACCTTGAGGCCACAGGGTCCCCACAAGCTTGGCTTCGGCAAATGCTGAATCAAGTCCTAGGAAACATGTCACAGCTGGAAGGAAATTTACTGCTAATGAGCATCATTGCTAGCATTTATAGAGAGCTTTGAGGTCTGTAAATCACTTTACATATCATCTCATTTAATCACCATGACAGCCCTATGAAGGAGGCGCTATTATTATCCCCATTTTATAGATAAGGAAACCGAGGCTGAAAGACATTAAATGGCTTATTCAGCACTACACAGCTAGCAAGGAGCTGAGGCACAGTCACGTGGGCAAGTCTCCCTGTCTCTTTGGGCCTCAGTTTTCTCATCTGTAAAATGAGGGCACTGAACCAGCTGACCTTTGAGATTCCTACCAGATCTCCGTCCAAGATCCTATGATCCAATCCTACCCTCTCCCCCATAAACCAAAGCATCAGGTCATCATACTGTTCCTGAGTGGAGACAAGCATATGACCAATAGACAATCCATATCACCAGCACCTTGAAAGTGACTATCCCTGGAAAGTCAGCTACCTTGATCCAACTTCCAGTTGGAATTGCCTGGTATTTGAAAACTGCTAAGTCTCATTCCAACCTTCCCGGTCTCCAAAGAGCCATCAGCACTTCAACATGTGGGACAGACAGAACCTTATTCTGGTTTCATCAGGGTCCCTCTCCAGTCATTCTACAAGTCCAAAGGCCTCTCTTATACTCTGGTCACCTTCCACTTCACTCCTCCTGCACTTATGAATAGCATTTGAGGATTCAAAGGCAATTTCTGAGATTTCTTTCCTTCTGTGCAAAAAGCAACTGAAAGTCTTCACAATGACTGAGGAGGCCTCTTCTTATAAAGCTCCAAATCCAGCTAATTCACAAGGCAAGGTATTCAAAGTTTTTAAATTCATCCTCCCCAAAGTCCCATTTCTCTGCCTCACAGGAACACTGACCACGGCCCTGTGCTCTCCAAGACTGCATCACTGGCATACAAACTCTGGCAGATGCCAGTGAGGTAGAAGGACTTCCAGTATAGACTTGGCCACACACTGTCTGGCACCCAAAGACAGCAGAGTGGAAAGAGTGCTAGATTTGAAGTCAGAGGACCTGGGTTTTTCAACTCCTAGCTCTGCCACTTAATATCTGCTTAACACTGGGCATTTCACAGAGAAGGAAACTGAGGCTGAGAGGGGCTGTGGCATTCCCAAGATCACACAGCCAGCACTGTGTGATCTAAGGCATGATCAAGTCACATGAACAAGTCATATAACCTCTGTGGGCTTCAATTTCCTCATCTATAAAATGGGAGGACTGGGCCAGATATCCTTCTGAGGTTCTTTCCAGCTCGACATATAGGATCCTATGACCTGCCTGAGTAAGGAAACTCAGAAAGTCTCACTTCCAGAGGACTGGCCCCCAGGCCACAGCAATTTCAGAAGACCATCTACTGAGGCATGCATGGGGTATAACCAGAACCAGTGCCCACACCAATCACATCAGAGCTCCTGAGGGCTCCACAATCCCTGAGACTCAACGTCACTTTTCAGTCCCCTAATTTCTCTTCAATCTTAAAGTGAAATAACACTTCTTAAAGCATGTTTCTTCCCCTGAAAGTACTTCACACATTTTTTAACACTCGTTTTTGCCATGTGAGGTTAAGTAGCAGATATTAATTTTACTTTGCAGATCAAGAAACTGAGGCACAGAAAGTTTAGCAACTGACCCAAATCACAGAGCCAACAGATCCTTCATTCTCTGGGTTCAGTATCCTAGCCAAAAGCTTACAATGTGTTGCAATTTCACTTCATTCCAAATGCTTCTGGTTTTAATCCCTTACATAAAGTATCTTTTTTATAATGGTCATATAAAAACCCATATGCTGCTTCTTGAGTTAGTAAAGGATCGAACTATCAGGACTTTGGGTCTCTCTCCTGCCAAGTCTGCTGGTTCTCTGCACTGCCACCTGTTGACATCATCAGAGAGCCCCTTCTCCCAACATTATCCATTATGGAGATTCAGTGGGAGTCTGTGACTCACAAAAGCTGGTTCAGTCCTAAGCCATCCTTCCAGTCTCAGGTAGAAATGAATCCACATCTCAGACTGGCAGGAGAGTTGAAGGTTTTTCCTTTTCTTCTGGAAGTCTGTCACAACAAAGATGGCAGGTCAGGCATGGGCAGGCCTTGGTCATTTCACCCCACCAGCTGCAGGGGGCATATTTCCTGGGATATCTCGCTAGCAACACTGTGCTTTTACAACCAACCGCACAACTCAAGACAGTTCAGCAGATTGGAGTTGACCCTAGAAAACTACCACCATGAAGATACTTCAAAACTGACTTGAGAGAATAAAGCATAGAAAATCTTAAAAGTACTGTAAAACTATATTTTACTTCATAGTCCAACACATCAACGTTAATGACTATTTATGGAGCATTCTTTAGGAGCAAGGCATTATATGCTATTAAGAAACTTTAAAGGCCATGAAATTATTATATACAGATGCCGGTTAACAATGGTATCCTTGGCAAATTATTCCATTCCAAATAAAAGTTCTTTTTTGAATTCTAGCATGCTAACATCATAGCAGGACACATTTTGAATTACTGTTGAATTTATTCTTGGTTGGTGTTTTCTGTGTACTGGTAATAGATGAGTAAAATGAATTAAGTGAGTTAACTCTTAACTGACCACACCAGCAAAGGGGAAATAATTTGTCACTCAATTCCACAAATATAATAATAAAGCATCCTCTGGATAACATAAAGACTACAGAGTATTTGGCTTTGAAATGTGTTTTTACTTGCATGTGAATGGCTGCCACAAGGTTTAAGCACCTACAATGTTTCAAACAATTAAGGAAGCCAGAAATAGGCATTAAGGATCCCATCGTGTCCCCAAGCTCGGAGGGTCTATCCTTCTATTTCCCAACTTCATTCCTGCAGGCAGGCTACATCAGGCCTAAAGAGGAGCTGCTCTTTCTCTCATAATAGATATTTTGTTTGTATCTTCCCTCTCTAATTCTGACAGCCTAAAACAGACTCAAGCACTAAAATTAGGAGACTTCTTGGTTTCTAAGCCTGTTTGGGGTTGGCGAGGCTTTCCTAATAGTGACACTGGAGTTATAAAGCATTCTGGGTTTGAGTCAAAGGACCTGGTTTAGGGTCTAGGGTCTGGCACATGATAGCTGAGAGATTCTGGGTAAATCACCTCTTTTTCTCCTCCCTCAAAGAGAATGCAAGCTTCTTGAGGGCAGGGTTTTGTTATATATTTTGAGTGGGGAGGGCTTTCTTTGTATCCCCAATATCTGGCACATTTGTAAACACTTAATAAGTACTTGCTGAACCTATCAGATTGGCTAAAATGACTGAAAAAGAAAATGATAAATGTTGGAGAATATGTGGGGAAAATTGGGACTCTAATGCATTGTTGGTGAAATGGTAAACTGATCTAACCACTCTGGAGAACAATTTCGAACTATACCCAAAGAGCAATCAAACTGTGCATATCTTTTGATCCAGTAATATCACTGCCTGTATCTCAAAGATAAACATAAAAAAGGAGGAAAGACATGTACAAAAATATTTATAGCAGCTCCTTATATGGTAGCAATGTGGAAATATGTTTACATGATTGCACATGTATAACCTATATGAGATTGTTTGCCATCTTTGGGAAGGAGAAAAAATTTGAAACTCAAAATTTTTTTGAAAACTATCAGAAAACTATCTTTACATGTAATTGGAAAAAATTAAACATTATTTTCAAAACAAATAAAGAAATGCTATTGACTTGACTACCTCTGTCCCACATATACCTGTTTTTACCTTCTGCTCTCCTCCATTAGCTGTCAAGTCATCTTGGGCTCTTCCCCAAGGAAACCAAGGCCAGGGTTCCCATCCTCCTCATTTCCAGGTGTTAAATAATGGCACCTAACATGTCAAGAGCACTCAACTGGTGGAATAGAAGCCATGGGCAGTCTCTACAGCTGAATTCCTTATCCAGATAAACTTAGCTCCAGTCTAGTTTCTCCAGCTTCAATCCCTTTTTACAAATTGCCAACTGGATGTTTAAAAGCAGGTTCTGGAGTCATTTTCAACTCTACATTTCCAAAACTGAAGTCATTTTACACCTGCACACACATACACACCATCCCCCCAAGTCTTCCAAACTTCCCCATTTCTGTCAAAGACACTACCATCCTTCCAGTGTCTTGGGTTTTGAACAATTATCTTCATGATCATAAGGATGCTATTATCAATATTATTACCTTATCATCCTTGACTGCTCCCACTCCCTTACCCCAGATTACCAGTTGCCAAAACTTGTCATTCTAACTTTTCAGACATTTCCCACATTTCTCCAATGATGAAGTCACAACTTTGCTCAGACTACTGAAACAGCCCCTCCTAATCCATCTCCCTAACTCCAGTCTCTAACCACTACCGACCATTCTACAGACCACTGCCAAAGGAACTTTAATTAAGAACTAAAATTAGATTTGACCAGATGACTTTTCTACTCAACCACTTCCACTGGCTTCCTATTGCCTCTAGGATAAAATATAAACTTTTAACCTTTTTAAAAAAAAAAACCTTTGAAAACTCTACACAACCTGGCCTCAAAATATCTTTCAATCTTCAATGAACATCACTCCCCTTCCCAACACCGGGATCTTGCCAAACTGGTCTTCTCTGTTCCTCACACACAACACTCAATCTCCAGTCTCTGTGCCTTTGCACTGGCTGTTCTCCATGTCTGGAATGCACTCCTCTCTTACCACACAGAGTGCCTCTCTTCCTTTAAGATGCCAATCAGACCCCATCTTCTATATGGTGATCCCCTCACTGTTAACATCTTCTCTCTTAAACTGGATAAATAACTTTTTGTTAAGTACTTTGTATGTATGTGTATTTATTAACTTTATACTTGGGCTGTACACGTTTTATATCTCCTTACTGTCTCTCTCCAATTTGGATGTAAGCTCCTGGTAGACGGATTTTTTCATTATTGTCACCAGAACTTAGCACTGTGGCCTGGAGAATAGTAGGTATTTCATCCTTGTTAACTGATAGAAGGCCATCATGTTCCCCACTGGATCATGACAGGGACATTGGGAGCTCAGTAGGATTGATATTTCATTCCTATTTTTGATACCAGGACACCAAGGCTTCAATGTTTGTCCAAGTGATGGTGCTGAGTCTTCTGTCTGCTAACAAATTCTTTTTCCCCACCAACATCACACAGACTCTTTAAAGAGGGTGTGAGCATCAAGGATAAACTTGAGTTTTTCTTATCTTTTTTTTTTAAATAACAGAGGTGTATGGGACAAGATAGGAAAGAAAGGTGAAATAAATAAGATTTATCTTACCAATTGTTGCATTTCTCAAGGAAACTAGTTTAAATGGTCATTTCTATGACCTGAAAGGTCAGAAAATGGCCAGAGACCAAAGGCAAAGTGAAAGAAAAAGAATGAGTCAGAGGACTTGTGTTCAAGTCCAAGCTTTGCCCTTTATAGCTTGTGGGGCCTTGGGTAAGTAAATCACTTCTCCACAGAGACCCTCTGTTGGTTTCCTCAGCTATAAAATGAAGACCTTAGACTAGCTGGCCTCTGAGGCCTCCTCCAGCTCTAGACCTAGAAGTCTAAACCAATGTGATCATTTGCAGGGTGGCTGGGAACAAGTCACTTTCTCTGTCTGACTCTCAGTTTCCTCATCTGTGAAAGAGAGAAATCATCCTCCCCTACTTACCCCAAAGGGTTATAGTGAAGCAATCACAAAGCACTAGAGCAAAGTTGTTTATGAAACAAGTTGCAAATAGTTCCAGCATGGGCCCTAACAGCTAAGCCTCACCATGCAACAGGCATGCTCCAGCAAAGCTGAGCCCAAGAGAAGTTCTTATAAATCAAATCCTATTTTAAATAAAAACAGGAGGGCTGTGTATTTAAAGGCCCCCTGGGACAAATCCTATTGTAAACTGAGGAATCCTTTTGTAATCTGATCAAATCACCCCCTTCCCCCTCCTCCCCATCCTGTGGCTCCCTATTGTCTCCAGGACAAATGCAAGATTCTGTTTGGCATTCAAAGCCCTTTATATCCTAGCCCCTAGCCCAGGCTTCTAACACCTTACTTCCAACACATACCTTGAGATCCAGTGACACTGGTCTCCAGGCAGCTACACCACCAAGCCAACTCTCAGCTCCCAGCATTTTTTTTTTATTCTGGCTGTCCCCATTCCTGGAACTTTCTCCCTCCTCTGCTCTGGCTACTGACCTCTTGGCTTCCGTTAAATCCCAAATGAAATCCCATCTTCTACAGGAAGCCTTCCCCAACCCCTCTTAATTCCAGTGCTTTCCCTGTGTTAATTATTTTCTATTGCTTCGTATATATTTGTTTGCATGTTGTCTCCCCCGCTAGACGGGAAGCTCCTTAAGGGTGGTGATGGTCTTCTGTCTCTTTTTGTATCCCTAGCACTTAGCAAGGTTCCTGACATATAGTAGGTGCTTAATAAATGTTTGCTAAATTGAATTAAAAGGAACCAATTGATGTTTAGTGAATTCTGATTTTCATATAACAGATTCTTTTAAAGCAAGGTTCACCTGTACAGTTATTTACCTTCATTACAACAGGCACCTCAACATTAAAAAAAATAAACAACCTAAGTCTCATGATAAAAACTTTAATTTCTTTAGTACCTGAAGATCTATTGCCTGGGTCTCTCAAACCACTAACTTTATGGAGGACTCCAGGAAGACTCTATGATTAGTTAGCTAGCAGCAGCTGAATGAAATAAGAGTGGGGATGGACATTGATCATTGGAGGGTGGAAAAAAATAGCTATTGGAACAAAATGGAAATTGAATCAGGAGCTCTAGTCCAGAGAATACAAACTCCTGGTGCCAAAGAGGGGAAAAAAGATGCGAAGAGAGCTCTTTACTTAAGTCTGAAGAGTTAATGGCCAAGGGAGTGGGGAAGGCTGTTTTTATTTTTTTTAATGATCCAACAATAGAAAATAGGGCAAGCAGAAGCAGTATTGTACTACTATCTGTGAGAAGCCTTGTGAATGTACAAAGATTACTTTAAAATATGAGGCCTAATGGGATGGAGGTACAGTCACTGTTACTCAAACTAGGTTCCTCATGATGGGTCTACTTGTCTAGCATATGTTGGGGTAGGGAGTGGGGAAAAGTAGACGATGGCCAAAGTGAACCTCCTTCCCACAAAGCACTTGGCTTTTAGTTTTTTAGTTTAGTTTTTTTGTTTTTAGTGTCACTGTGACTGCCCACTGTCTTGGTTTAGTTAACAAAATGGGATTTGGAAGGTGTACTATCTCAATTAGATTCAGTCATTTTTCAGTTGTGTTCGACTTTTTGTGGCCTCATTTGTGGTTTTGTTGGCAAAGATCCTGGAGTGGTTTGCAATTTACTTCCCCAGCTCATTTAACAGATAAGGAAACTGAGGCAAACAGGGTAAAATGAGTTGGCCAGGGTCACACAACTAATGAGTGTCTGAGGCTAGGTTTGAACTTAGGTTTTCCAGACTCCAGGCCTATCACCTAGCTGTCCAACTCTGTAACAGTCTACTTTCTTCTCCCATCCCATCTCCCATGCTACCAAAACACAAAACATTCAGGAAAAGGAAATGCTCCCAAAACTACTGTGGCCTAGACCTTTCTTCAAAGGTCAGATTGCAGAACAGAAGTAGGAGCACTGGCTTTCGAGGCAGAGCCACTTCTGTGAATGGCTTTTGACTAGTTCATCTTACCTCTTCTGGCCTCACTTTCATTCTCTGACAACTAAGGAGACTGGACCACATGACCTCCAAGGCCTCTTCCCACTCTCTATCTATGATCCTATTCACCTAAGGCATAAAACAGCTAGTTAAATGTTTTGTCCTTTAGTTGCAAGGGCCTCCTTTGTGCAAAGCATGGTGTTAGGTGCTGGAAAGTCAAAGACAAAAAGAACCAGTCCCTACGCATGTGATTGTCAGGTCCTTCCAGAGATGCCCATATGGCCTGCTCTAAACAAGTCCCCTGCCCTCTAGCATGGTTACCAGTTTCCAGCTCCCAGCCCTGGGATTTCACAGAACCTCTGGACCCACCCCCAACCCCAAGTCTTTTTGCTGCTGCTCTAAAAGCCTGAGAAAAAGGAGCCCCTACTCCCAAGGGTCCTACCCACTTCCCCTAATTCCCAGGCATCTGCTCTCCCCACTGTTGGCCTTTCTCTAGGGATATGGGAAGAGAGAGGGAAGCACTTCCATTTATCACAAACACAGAGACTCCGCCCCAGGTTATCGAATCTCGACTATCTGCGCCCCGCCCACGTCCCAGCTACTTAAAAGTGGTTTTCAAAAATTAAAATGAAAGGGCAGTTAAGGGAGCCTCTTGTTCATTCCCCTATAGAAAGAACATGCCCCTTACTCCTTTCTTTGGCATTTCTCTGTGCCTGGGCGTGAGAGGAATTGGAACCTATGGAAAGAAAAGAGCAGGGGCCGCGACAAAGGGAGGCAAACGGCAGCGGGGCAACTTCCAGCGATCCCCTTGGCGTCCTTTGCCCAGAGGCCCAGCCCACCCCCCATTCTATCTAGTGCGGTCAGGCCTCTCCAAGCGAAGCCTCCCTGTCGCCCACATTCACCCCAAATGTGCCACCCTCCCTCCTGGAAGCCCCCCCCTCCAACCACGACGTGACTCAGTCTCCCGCTCTGGGAGGTTCCCTCAGCCTAAACCCCGTGTGCCCGTATGCCCACTGGGCAGTTAACTTGTGCGCTGCTTTCCTTTCCCAAATGAAAGTGGTACCCAGGCGAGTCCCGCGGGAGGCGTGCGATGGGGGCAAAGGGGCAGGGGCGGAGAGCCGGGGTGTCGGGCCACTTGGGCTGCCGGAGCGGGCAGCGAGCACAGCCTCCCTCGGTCGGGGCCCGCTTACCGCGGTGGAGCCGGAGGAGGACGCGATGTACACGCGGATCACCATCCTGAGGGCGGCGGCGGCGGCGGCGGCTGCTGCGGAGGATCGGCTCGGTCCTGGGGCGGCGGCGACCGCGGCGCGGGAAGGAGGAGGAGGAAGCGCGGGGCGAGCCGGCTGCAGGCGCTG
>JAQQSK010007250.1:0-14061 GCA_028658325.1 Potorous gilbertii
TGGAGCTTGGGTGGAGCTCCAGCCCGCTCTGGGAGTCTCTGGCCAAGCTGCCTCAGCCTCTGCTGCAGCGGCCGCTTCCCAGGGAGTCCGAGTCCCGGAGATCTCCCGCTCCCCTCTCAGCCCGTCTCTCTCACAGACCTGTGCGTCTGTGTGTGGAGGGACCCCCTCGGCCGCCCGAAGATTCAGGTCCCTGCCGCCTGCTGGGCTCTGCTTGCTCCTCTCAGTGCCGCGTGGCCGGGGCGGGGGAGGGGACCGCTCCCGTATCCGGGGCACCCCTGCGGTCGGTTCTTCAGGGCTCTCTGCAACGGAAATCTCCTTCACTGTGTTGCTGCGCGGCTTCCACTGTTCCAGGATTTGTCAGGAGTTCTTTTTACAGGAAATCTATGGACTGTGGGTTCAGACCTAGCCTAGGTGAGTCTTTCTACTCCGCCATCTTGGCTCCGCCCCCAGTATCCTTTCTTATTTAAGGATGAGACCTTTAACATGAGAAACTATCATGATTCATGATAGTCATGATATCATGAGACTTTTTTGAATCTTAATATTTTGTGAACACATACTTTGATATGATATGTTAATGGTAAAGAAAATACAGATATTCTGGATCACAATTTCAGTGGACTCTTTTTATATTTACAGCTTATTCAACTAAGAAAATCCATTTCTCATAGTATCATTAAAGGCATATGTAGACCTCAAATCTGAGGGACACAGACATTGTGGGATTTTCCTCAAACAGATTTAAGCCTGGTCATGCTTTCATCAGTCAGAACTTACCTTCTGGCTCCTTGTACATACAGGGTAAACTAGATTTGTCTAGCTTTAAGGGAATAAACAATATATATTTACATATCATCTATCATGTTTGCCTCTTTTAACCAAATTTTCAGACTGACATGGGTCAAAGCCCAAGTAGCCCTTTCCTAGTTATATCTCTAATATAAAAGTGGCAGTGGTGATATTTTGGGGGGAATGGGCTTACAGAGCCAGTAGGAAAAGGAAGAGAGAAAGTTAAAGTTGAAATTAACAATAATTTAATTACAAAATTTAGACTTGATGTGTCTTTGAGATACAAGTTCAAATGAGAAAACTCAGGCACATAAAGGAGTTACGTAGCTTCTTTAATATCATACAGTTGGTTGATGGGAGGGCCTACAATAAACTGAATTTTTCTGACTGCCAGAACACAATTCTTTTTATTGCTACATTCGAACCAGCAAATAGATGTTTTATAAAACACCTATTCTTTGCCAGGCATAATACTAGGTCCTAGGGATACAAAGACAAAAATGAAATATTCCCTTTCCTCAAGACAGTCAAGTGGCATAGTGTGCATGGAATACTAGGCCTATAGTCAGGAATATCTGAGTTCACATATATATCTGGCCCCTGCCACTTACTATCTGTGTAACCCTAGATAGAGACTTTATTGTCAATTGCCTCAATTTCCTAACCAGCAGTTTTGATGTGAGGGTCAGAGGAGATGTTTGTAAAGTGTTTATCACAATTCTGGGTATATAGTAGATGCTCTACAAAGGCATACTACCCTCCTTTTTCAAAGATGATAACACACACATAAATATATATATATATATATATATATATATATATATATATATATATATATATATATATACAAAATAAGTATAAGTTCCCCTTTTAGGAAGAGAACATTAACAGCTGGGGCAATGTAACAGTTGGCACCCCAATATACACAGGGAAACTCCTACCACAGGTTCTTAGATCTGCATTCATAAAAGGAAAGGCAAGTTTTGAAGGGTTAAAAAATCACTTTAATCAAGCACATGTATCATTCCTTTAACCAAGTACATATATCATTCACCTGATGTTCACCCTGAACTTCAAAGAAAATACATACAAATCAAAGATCAACAGAAATGGCTTCTTCTGCCTGACCATCAACAGACAGATCCAACCCTCTGACCATGGTTGCCAGAGAGGGAAGCACCAACATCTGAATTTTCAAAGCCTTAGTGACTTCCCAAAGTCCTCTTCTGACCAAATAAACAGTTCCACTAAACCCCAAAGTTAAGACCTTCCCTAATCTTCCCTAATCAAACTCCCCTTAATGGGCAAGCCCATTAATGGCTGGGGGAAGATCTTTAATCACATTAAAATAATTAACAATACAAATATATACTGTTTCTGGTAAAAGAAACTCTTGTTTCTGTACTTTACTCCTAGTAAAGACTCTTGATTGATAAAGGGAAGATTCAGTCAGAGGTACTTGATTATACTAAAACAAAAACAGCAAAAGGTCCTATTTTGCTTACTATCACAGGCAATCAAGAGGACCTATGTAGAAGATGACCTGGAGCATAGTTTGGATGGAAACATCAGATTTTAAGAGTCTATGACACAAGAGTGCCTTCCTGATATGAGGGACATAAAACAGAGTAAAGTTGTGGAAAAAGCAGTTGTATGTGTGAGGAAAAAGAAGGCCAGTTTAACTAGTCAGTGAAGGTAAGGAAGAAGAATAATACGTAATCATACTGGGGAGGAATATATAATAATATTAAGAAAGTAGGTTGGGGTCAGGTTTTAAAGTTTTTAAAAGACAATCAGAAGAACTCATATTTATTCCTTGAGGCAATAGGGAGTTTATTGAGCAGTGGAGTGGCGTTGTTGGTTCTATCATTATAGAAAATTAATTCTATATTTGAGTGAAGGATGAGCTTGAGTGGAGAGAGACATGGTAAGGAGACTAATTAGGAGGCGAGTATAATATTTTAGGCAAATAGCCATGGCATCTTTGTGAGTACAAAGAGGGGATCAATGTAAGAGTTTCTGTGGCAGTAGAAATGGTATGATAAAGCAACTGGCTAGACATGGGAAGGAGTGAAGGAGAATGAGAAGTCAAGGTTAACCCTGAAGTTGCAATACTGGGATGCTGGAAGAATTATGTTTTCTACACAAATACAAATACTTGGAAAGGAAATAGCTCTAACAGTTTAAAACTCTATCAAGAATTTTGAAACACTCTGATATACTTTTCTCAGTCCTCATTCTTTTCTATCTCTCTACTTTACTTTCACTGTTGATCACCCGCCTCCTACTACATGTTCTTTCATCTCTGGGTTTTGAGGTTGATATTTTCTTCTGGTTCTTTCGATTCTTCTTTGATGGTTCATGTTTTATGACATGACAGTTAATGATAAGTATTCCCTAAGTTCCTCTCTTCTCCCTTCTCCTCCCCTCTTTTCTACATTAAGTCCTAATTGTAATTGAGTAATTTATTTAGAAGGACATCATTATTAGGCATTTATTGAGAAACAATTAGCAATACAACATTGTATAAGAAGAACAGTGTCACTAGATCAAAATGAATGTGTGCATGTGTGTGTGTGTGTGTGTGTATGAGTGTGATAAGGTATAAGAAGCATGAAAAAGTGAGGTTAGGGTGGGATATATGGATTAGGATAGGGAGTATTAAGGTTTATTTATGTTTTGGGTAGGTGGTGGAGAGTTTTGCACTATCAGATTTGCACTTCAGGAAAATCACTTTAGCAGTGATGTTTGGAAGAAGGATTGAAGGCCGAAGAGACTTGAACCAAACAGATCCACCAGCAGGTTATTGGAATTTTGGGGGAGGCACCTACAATTAAGTGACATTCTTAGGGTCACACAACTAAAGGTCTGATCTGAACTCAGGACCCCCTGACTCCAAGGCCAGTACTCTAGCCACTGCTCCAACTAGCTCCCTCATCTTGGAAGTTTTTACAGTCTACAAAGAAAATTCTGTAGTACTTGCATCTTGGAAGTTTTTACAGTCTACAAAGATAGTCTATCACAATAGTCTTATGAGACAGGTGCACCCAGTATCATCATGCTCATTTCACAGATGAGGAAAATGATGATCAGATCATTTAAGTTACTGGAATAATCTCTGGACAGAAAACAAGTGAAATGGTTGGAATTTGAACCCAGATTTTATTAATCTAATTCTAGTATTCTTAAAACAAATTTCTATCAAATACACTCCACTGATTGTATTAACTTAAAGAGATTAGTCAGAATAATACATTGGTTTGAATCAACACAATCAATAAGTATTTGGTAATTGCATGCCATATGCATGGAAATCTAGTAAATACTAGGGGCACTATAATTCTATTTTCTAGTTTTTCTAGTAGATTTAGGCTGCTTGTACTAATTTATCACTGCCATAGTTTGAAAACAACTGTGGTAGAGAGAAATGTTCTTTAGAAAGCATTTTGTTTCCTGGATGATGATCCAAATTTTTCAGTATAAAAGTTCTAAGTATGATCCTGAAATAATGGTCCTGAAATTATTTTTCATGCCACAGGCTATAGGTCCATTATTTAGGAAAAAATGAAATGGATTATTACTGGTTTGAAAGTATTTGTAATAACGCACCACTTCACCAATACATGCAACTCAGAGTTATACTAGTCTGAAGAGTTCGTTGATCAACTCTGTACCATAAGAAAAGATTTTAAAGACATCTAGACTAATATCAAAATTATTTTGATAGATCAGTTCCCAGAATTGATTTAATTATTTGAGAACTCTGTGCTGATTCAAAAGAAATACTTCTTTTTACATAATAATAATAAATAGCTACCATTTATATGCCACTTCAAGTTTTGCGAAGCACTTTACAAGTACTATCTTATTTGATAAAATAAGACTGGAAGGTAGGAAGAATAATCACTCCCTTTTCACGGAGCCAACTGAAGCACAGAGAAGTTAAGCAACGGCCGAGGTTCATACAGTTAGTAAGCGTCTGAGCCTGGATTTGAACTCGGATCTTGCTCACTCCAGGAAAATAACCTAGTATTTCTTAAATGGATATTATGTGCTGGACACTGTGCTGAGTACTTGGGATACAGAGAAAGTACTCTCCCTCAAAAAAATCACTGGGATAGAACCCTATCTACTGTGCTGTCTAGCTCCTTCTACTACCTCATTTCAGTGTCATTGCAAGCAAGTGATGACCATGACTCAAGAAAACACTGGGCTTATATTTTCCATCTCCAAATTTATCATATAATATATGCAAATACACAATCATAACATATTGCTGAAAAAGTTTAAAATGAGTGATCTGGTAATATTCTCCTTTTGTTTCAGTGTCAGAGCACCTTATTACAGCAGATGTACACAAGAAAATTAGTGTTACTAAAACTTAGGAACTTTTAATCTCCTGAGATCAGAACAAAAGAGGTTGTTATTTGCAGTGTAGGATCAAATTTGTTGAAAAGTGTGATTACACTACTATAGACATTTGACCTGGACTCTCTCCAAGTCTGTCTATAATTGTTTGTTTCTTTTCTATGAAATAAACTTCCTGATTTAGAATTATGTTTTCTTTGTTTCTCAAGTTTTCTTGATAAAAAACCCAAGTCTATAGAATTACTTCATTTGTTTATTGGTAAAAAAAATAAAAATTAAAAAATAATGTTTCCTTTTTTTGGGGGGTAGAGGGAGCACCAAAGAGAGGCAGTTTGCAGGATAGACTCTTAGAAGAATGAAAATCATTAGTTGGATGATATGCAGAGGTGACTCTCAAAGTACTGTTTCATCATGAATATTAACTAATGCAATATATTGAATAATTCCTACATTTTCCATAATTTATCTACTTCTTGTATCACATATACTCCAGTAACTATATCTGTACCCTTCTAAAAATCAAGAAATTATAAAAAGATGAGCCTTTTGAGTATAGAAATATTATGGGCAAAATAATGTATCCAATTATTTCAACTGAAAGACTTTATAATTTTATTTGAATTGTAGTCATCAAGCTCTCTCATTCATTTTTATGGCATTTTATGTGAGTCTTGATATAGAATTGACATACATTAGCTATAATCCCATAAGTCTCACTATTTTCCTTACAGTTAATCACTGAAGGGGAGGAAATCAGGACAATTATTTAAGACAAAATTCTAAGTGATGACTCCAATAAAAGGAAAAATTCTAGGAATTTTTTATAGTCTTAGAGTTTCTACCTCATTCTTGTTTATATTCTCCTTCAAAGTAAAATTTTGACTATCACAACAGCAAAGAAATATTGTATTAAGTTTCTAAATGTAGAAACAGTGTAGCTGATGGCAACACTGATATTATGTATAAGTTCATCTGCAAAATATGATGGAAGAGGGTGATAAAAATTACATGTATTTTTGCTTAAAAAACAATAGAATGAGTTGAGTAGAAAATAAGCACACAAGAAATGTGTGGCATCGAGCTATCTCATACTATCTTGAAAGAGTTTAATAGATGAACCAGAAGGAGTCACTTAGGAATCTATTCCAAAGATATTAAAGAGGTGATTCCAAAACAATAGAAAAATATGTTGTTGTTTTTAAAGGTCATAAAGGATGCTTTTATCAAAGAAAGGTGACTGAGGAGGCATTAACAACTATAAGTTTGCTTTCTCATCTCTATAAAATCTTTGAAATTTTATATGTATTTACCTCAGTAAATACATCTTTCATAAAAAAACATAAAAATGAAAAAGAGAGATTTACACAGGCAATTTTAAAAAGAAGACACTTTTTACAATCATACAGCTAAGTAAAAGATGTAGTGATTTAAGAATCATTTTTTTATTGGTTTAAAAAAAGATTGGTTTATTTTATACTGCAAAATAGAGTCTTGCATGTACTCCTCAAACAAAATGACTCATATATACATCATGACGAGCAGAATTTGTTGACAGAACTGTAGGGATACCTTTATGAAAAGAAACATCATTTGAGCATTAACATCAATCAAGACAGTAAGGTCAGGCATATGCACACATATACATATACATATGTATGTGTTTGTGTATATGTATATGGGCATATATACACATAGATATGTGTGTACATTTGGCAAAAGTTTTCAGCAATGCCACAGAATTTGTCCTCTAACAACATCCATAAATAAGAGGCTTTGTTATTGATTATGAGGGTTTCACAATGCTTTTTTTCAAAGAAGTCTACCAAAAATTTTATCAAATGCCATTTTAATACTGAATACTAAGTAATGAAAAAGAGAACAGCATATGCCCTCATTTCTCTACTGATTCAAGATCATTCTAAAAATCATCTGATATGACTGGGCAGCTGGAGAAACCACAATCAATAAAGGTAATTCCTTTGTTTTGCTTTACCACTTCTTTTCACCTGCCTTACTTCGAAACTAAGTTGAGTTAAGTTGAGTGTTTGAGTGCTTATATGGCTTAGATGGTATAGGAATCACCACACTACTGTTTCCGCTGAGATGCAGGTCCACCAGGTCACACCATTAGTAGCTCTGTCAGTTTTATGAGGTCTATCATGGATTTTTTCCCTAAAAATGTCCTCAGCATTGCCATCTTACTTACTAAACCAACTTAAGGACTACTAAATCCTTATATTTGACAATCAGTTGCATATTTAGGATTTCTAAACTCTTCTTTCTGTGCTTTAGATAAACTTTCATGTGTTCTTTGCCAAAATTGGAATGAACATTCCTTGAGAACAAAGACTGGTTTTTTATAACCCCAACTCTTAGCTTTACATATAGCAAATCTTGACAAATATGTTTTCATCCATTTCTTCAAAATTATTCATAGATAACTCCTCACTATATCAACATATGGATTTTTCATAAATACCTGCATACCTCATGCAACAAAAAACAACAACTAGTACATGTAGCCTTTCATAATTTGCAAAGCACTTTACATAGGCTGACTTATTCGATCCTCAAAATAGCTCTAAGGTAGGTGTTGTTCTTAATCCTGATTTTATAGATGAGGAAACTGTAACTGTAAGATATCAAGTGATGTTCTCAAGGTAATAGAGCTAATAAATATCTGAGTCAAGATTTGAACTCATGTTTTCCTTATTCCAAGTTCATCATCATATCCATTACTTTACCCATGGTAGTGTACACCTCCACAGTGTAAATAATACACATTCTACATATGTTTATGACTCAATGGTCAAAAAATATCTTGCAAACTCTTAAAAAATTGAAGAAAATAGTTGACAAAAGGAAATTAGAAGGACATGGGCCGTATAGCTTATCAGATGTATACACAGGTAAACAGTTTATGAATAAACAAGAAACAGAGAGCAAAAATAGGTGGAAAATAAAATAAATAATTTTTATTATTTTTAATTATTATATTTTATTTTATTTATATTATTTTTAAAATTTTTGTCATGTTATATTTAAAATTTTTGTATAAATAAAACACATTGCCAACCTTAGCAGAAAAACAGAAAATTTGGGAAAAAATTTTATAAATAATTTACCTGATAAAGGTCTCATATAGAAAATATATAAAGAATTTTGTCAGGTCTGTAAGAATATGAGTCATTCCCCAATTGAGAAATCATTAAAGGATATGAACAGACATCTTCCCAAAGAATAAATAAAAACACTTTATAATTATGGGAAAAATTCTATAAATTATTATTGATTAGATAAATGCAAATTAATACAAATTCAAGCTATCATTTTATACCTACCAAACTGCCTAAAGTAATAGAATGGGAAAGGGATAAATGTTGGAGAGGATGTGGAAAAATTGGGACATATTGATTGTTGGTGATGACTGTTTCATTTTATTTTATTTTTTTTCTCCAGTGCCTAGCAGAGTGTTTTGGGAATTTGCCCTTTGTGGTCTCAGTTTCCTCATATATTGAGGAAATCCTTCAAACATCATTCTACATGGGTCATTCTATTCTATTCTATTTGGTTGTTAGTTGTTTTTCAGTCTTGCCTGATACTTTGTGACACATTTTGGGGTGCTTTTGGCAAAAACAAGGGCTTATTTTCTTCTCCAGCTCATTTTAAAGATGAAGGAACTGAGGCAAACAGGGTTATATCACTTGAGTCACATAGTTAGAAATGTGTGAGGCTGGATCTGAACTCAGGTCTTACTGACTCCAAGTCTAGAGCTCTATCTACTGTGCCACATAGCTCCATTTATTCCATGATGTTCTATTGAATTTCATTCCATTTCCTCCCCAATTCCATTCTGCTCTCTTCTCTTCTTATTATTTTCTATCTCTATACTGTGTGATATAAGACCTGAAAATCAATATGTGATCCAAATAAAATCATTGAAGCTTAGGAATCTCAGTTTCCTTTTCCCCCTTGTAAAATGAGGTTAATAATACTTGTACTATATACTTCATAGACTTTTTGTGAGGAAAATACTGTGGAAAACTTCAAATATTTCATAAATGTAGGTTGTAAATATTTTATTCTATTTTGTATAGTCAGAAGTCCTATTTACCAGCATCTTATCACCAGATATTGAAAGATAAGAGATTTTGAAACATCTGAAAATTTCAGTTAATATCATTTCTTCATTTTGGTATACAGCTTCATAATTGTTTTGATAAAGATTTCCTTTTTTACATATTCATAATTTGGCTTTGAAATAGCAAAATTAAATTTTACAGACTTTAGCCTCCAAATTAGAGCATCAAATTTTGGCCCTGATAGGCAGAAAAGGGATATTCATAATTTATATTGTAGCCAACATTCCAAATCTAATGCCAGTAGTGACTTCAAACTGCAAAGCCAATTATCATATCTGGCCTACAGTGTCTTCCATCTGTGTATTGACATGCAGCTCCCTAGTCAAACATGAGGTAACATCCTCCACAATATAGACAGCATCATGTCATTCATTTCTCTCTAGTTGAAGAGAGCAAGAAACATGCTTAAAAAAAAACAACTGGAGATTATTTTCTTTCCATTTTCTCATCAAGGCTGTCTTTTTCTTTCACCTTGGGACTCTGCTTTGGTTTCTAGTCAGAATTAAATCTTTTTTTTTTCTCCATTCCAGGCTTGCCCTTAACTACTATAGAAACAAGGGGAAAAGCCATAGAATGCCTGAATAATTGATTTTTAGTTGGTCTTGCAAAGCTTAATTCAAGTTTTCATGGTTAAAAAGATAAAAAAAGAACTCTGTTTTTATTGAATTAGTTCCAAAATGCTCACGCTGTTATGAGCCCAAAAGGAAAAGAAAAGCTGGTAATGTTTTGTGTCTTGGTTGTCACTATAAATATTGTTCTCTAACTGATATGTTCAAAAACAAAGAAACAAAAATTAGACATACACATAAGATGTTATCTCAATAAAAAAGGAAAGGGCAATTCAGTTGACACATTTCAACAGGTAAATGATATGTTATTTTTTTATTTTCCTTTTTTTTATTTAATTCAGAAAATGCTTCAGCATTCCAAGGCACACAGAAATTTCTTCATCTGGTCAATTTGTTCTAAAATGAGCTATTACTAAGTCCTCTCTTCCCAGGGTTAAACGAAACCACCAATCTGCACATATTCTACAGGGAGGAAGAGACCTAGATGAAAGGTTCCATGGGTAGCAGTAAGAGTAAGAGCCGAATAATCAAAGACAACTTCTCTTTCTGTTTTTGAAGTCCCCTTTTCAATGTCCCACTGTGCTAATTACCATATGCCATGTATAAGTGGTGATGTGCTTTCTCTACTCACTGTTCAAACAGCTGTTAATGAATCCTGTCATCATCAGTGATTCTGCAGAGTGCTGGTATTTCCAGTAAGAGCTAAAAGGGAACTCTACCCAAAGGGTATGAAAATGATAGGTTACCTTAGCAATGCAAGCTCAGTTTTTGGTTTTTGCTTCTGGAAATGTTGTTTTTTTCTTTTAGGCTTCAAAGAATTCATTATACTGTTAGCTAAAGGACTATCTCTTGTCTTTCTTTTTATTTCCAGTGCTTTTCACAATGGTTAGTCCAAGTGGGTATTTATTAAATGCTTACTGAAGTCTGGGTAAACAAAATATACCTTAATTTCCTTTTTAATTTTAGAAAGTCACGTGTAAAAAAAGTGCTATGACTTAAAACAACTGGACTTAATGAAAACAAACAAAAATATTTACGAATGAGAGAAATTAGAGAGAGGCCAACTCAATTATTCAATTTGTTATGAAAATTTTAAATTTACTTTTATTATTCTGGACTTGGAGTCATTTTTCCTTCAAATTTTAGTTAACTAAAGTCTGTTTTAATATTAAATTCATCTGGACAAAAGTTGTTGCATGGGTCATAAAATTCTACTTAAGGATCTTTAGCTTTCCTTAAGTAGGAAACAAAGGAAGAATCTCAATTGTCCCTGTCTCATTGGAGACATGTACATCCTCTTCCTCAAGCAATCTAATTGTGAATTCTACAAATACACTTTAATCTGTAATCTGCTTCAGTTTACCTAGTGTTTGATGAAGGTTGTTTCCTTAAGGGATATATAATATTATGACTGTTTAAGTTTATTTTCAACTTTTATGACATTGAAGGAAGTACAGGATTATGTATCAATCTTCTCTTTAGTTTTCATGGACTAAGAGGAATGTATAAAATTTCATCATTCAAATTAATTATTTCTCCAAGACAATTTTGCCTAAAAAAAGCTTTTTTAGAATCCCCTAATTGTTCAGACCTGAGACCTGACTTTCAGAATAAAATTTTAACTTAGGTTTTTATCTCTACAATTTCTGCATTGTGGAAAATATGTAGGACAGCAGTTAGCTACTATATAAACTCAGAGAGGCAATATTTGTGCCATAGCAAATTGACTGAATAGAGTTTTCATTTATCATATCTTGGTTAGCTCTACGGTGCTACATATATGCACACAAATGCAAAATACAATGTTTGAAGGTTTCTCATTCTGAGTTTGACTCTTCATTCATCTCTTTTTCTTAATCTCATTCAATAAAACAAAGAAAAAATAAAATTAGAGTCTCAAGTTCTACTACAGTTTTACAGGAACAATTAGGAAAATTTGGGGCAATACCACAAAAATAATAATTTTATTCTTTTTTATCATTTTAAATTAAGTGTTTAGAGAAGCACTGGGTCAATTTAAATTTCAACTTTTTTTCTTCTTCCAATATTATTTCAAAGGAAGCAGCATGGTTAAGTGAATGGAACACAGAGCTAGCAATTCAAATGTATGAGTAATCTTTAAAATTGATTGGCTGTATGAATATAGCAAGTAACTTAACCTCTCTGAGCCTGTTTCCTTATCTGTAAAATTCTGTAATACTTGCATCACAGGTTTGTTATGTGACCTTAAAAAGCTACAAGTAAAGGTATTTGAAAACTTTAATGTTCACAAATATAACTATAACTATAAATTCTAGCTATTGTTTTTGTTCTCATCTACTTTCCCTGGGACTTTGGATGGATTTGGGCACAAGGTGCTAAAAACTGTTGGCCTTGTCCTTTTATTTTTTCATTGAGAGAATGATTGTTCATTCAATAAGCATGTAATTTTTAAAATAAAAACTCTCAACCAGTATAGCTCATGGTCCCTACTAAAGAGGCTCTTATAATGTGGTGGGGTAGACATGTAAAGGTCTGTCAAAATATTAGCAACTAGAAGCAAGTTTTTACTGCTGGTCCTAAAACGTATAAGGAACTACTGTGTCAAAGCAAGGAATTTAATACTGCTGACTGAAGACAATCAGGGAAGGGTTATTGTAGGATATGAATCTTTTGCAAATGATAATTTCATGGTCCAGTGGTGAAAAGAATACATCGAGGCAAATAGCTAACTACTCCTTCTTTCCTCTCTCAATCCTCTCTAGTTGTGGACAGAGTTGTGTCTGAGGCTATCTTGGGGCCTTGGATGCAATGTAATGCAAACCTGGAATGGTTCTAAAAGTTCCATAATAAAGCAGCGCCAAAGTAGAAGAGGTTTCCCTGAGATTCCCTCAAACTTGTGACTTAATGATATGTGCCACAACAATAATAAAGCAAATATGGTATCTTATGTAATCTTATGATATAAGAAAGAAAACTATTATCACACTTAATTTTAAAAGTAAGGAAATGGAACCTCAGATAATTTGCCTGAGATAATACAACCAGGAAGTATCAAAGTCAGAATCTGAATACAGATCTTTCTGCCTCTAAGTCTTTCTCTGAATTTCTCCATTAAGACTTTGAATGGCGGAGCCAAGATGGCAGAGTAGAAAGATTCACATTTGCTAGCACCGAACCTACAGCCCACAGATTTCCTGTAAAAAGAACTCCTGACAAATTCTGGAACAGTGGAAGCCGCGCAGCAACACAGTGAAGGAGATTTCCGTCGCAGAGAGCCCTGAAAAACCGACCCAGAGAGCCCTGAAAAACATACCGTATAGGTACCTTGGACGGGAGCAGAGCCCCGCCCTGCGGAGCCCTCCCCTCCCCCTCCCATGGCCACGCAGCACTGAGAGGAACGAGCAGAGCCCAGCAGGCGTCAGGGACCTGAATCTCCAGCTGCCTCGAAGGTCCCTCCACCCACAGACGCACAGGTCAGTGAAAGAGACAGGCTGAGAGGGGAGCGGGTATGTCCGGGACTCGGAACCCCTCGGGAGGCGGTGGCCGTGGCAGAGGCACAGGCCTCTTGGCCAGAGGCCCACAGAGCAGGCAGGAACTCCACCCCAGCTCCATTACAAAAGATCTCTGCATAAACCCCCTGAGGGAACTGAGCCTGGGAGGTGGCCCTGCCCCCACCTGAGAACAAGCAGATAAGCTCCCATTGAAGAGCAGTCAGGCCTGCCTCCAAAAGCCCTGAGGCTGGGGAGCAGCATTTGAATCCTAGACACCAAGTACTAGCTGGGCAGATCTAGGCCTGGGGTGGAGAGGACTCTCCCAAATCAAGTAACTGGCTGGGAGCATTTGAATATCAGACCCTAAGCATTAGCTGGGCGGATCTGGGCCAAGGAGTGGAGAGGACTCTCAGAAGTCAAGTAACTGGCTGGGAAAATGCCCAGAAAGGGGAAAAAAAACTAAGACCATAGAAGGTTATTTTCTTGAGAAGATGATTCCTCCATTCCTCTCTGACGACGATGAAGAGATATGCTTACCATCAGGTAAAGACATAGGAGTCAAAGCCTCTGTATCCCAAATATCTGAAATAGATACCCCATGGGCTCAGGCCATGGAGGAGCTCAAAAAGGATTTTGATAATCAAGTTAGACAGGTGGAGGAAAAACTGGGAAAAGAAATGAGAGAGATGCAAGAAAAGCATGAAAAATGGGTCAACACCT
>JAQQSK010007251.1:0-14061 GCA_028658325.1 Potorous gilbertii
TGAAGATTATTTTTATTTTTTAAAATATCTGATATATTGCAACTACAGATAAAGAGTTTTCATAATGGAAGAGATTAATAAATTTGGGAAATGTGCCTTTTTAAAGCTAAAAGTGCGTATCACTTCAAATGAATTTCAGGCATTTTTCTAGGAAACAAGAGATGGATATTTCTGTAAAGAAAATATTGACCTAAATAACCTTTTTTTGGAGTACATATTTTTAAAATTTGTTTTGTTTTGATACCACTTGCCAAATAAGTACTTCATGGCGAGTTATTATTCAAATACTTAAATCTGTGCTCCCTAAAAAGTGTTTTTCACATCTCCTTTAAATCATTTTTCAAATATTTCTCTGATTCTTTTTACAACTTTTTTTCAAGAATTTAGGAATTCAACTAAATTTGTATGTGTTAGAAATTAAGTAGGGGGATCTTTCAAGTATTCAAACACTTAAATGTATCTGTGCTCTCATTAAATTGGATGGGTCCTCCAATAAACAAATCAATTAAATAGTACAAACACTTAGTACACACCATTTATCATGATAGGCCCTAGGAATACAACAAAAAACAAAAAAATGAAATAGTCTTTACCTTGTGGGACTTGATTCTTTATTGGGGAGACAAAGTGTACATAAATACATTCAAAATGTAAATAAAATAAATACAAAGTAATCTTTTGAGAAATTGAAGTAGAAAAGGAGACCCAGAAAATTTTAATGTAGAAGGTGATAATTTTCTTCATAAATCTTGAAGAAAATAGAAGGTTTTAAGACGTAGAGGTGAGGAGACAGTACATTTCAGGCTTAGGTAACAGGCAGGAAAAAAGGCACAGAGATGGGAGAAAGAATGCCACGTACATGGAATAGGAAGAAAGGCCAGTTTAAATGGACCAGAGCGTGCAGTCAATCAATCAATCAATCAACAAACATCCATCCAGTACAGGAAGAAGAGAATAACAAAATTCTGAAGTTATGGGGCTTGTTGTAAAGGGTTAAAATGTCAAACAGAAGAGTTTATATTTGATCTGTGGGAAAACTTTATTGCATTGTTTGGACCTACCTCTGAATGGTTGAGAGATCAGGCTTGTTGCTTAGAGACTGGATATTTTTAATGCTGATGCCCAGGTCATACTGACCCCCAAAAATCTTTCCAGAAATCTGATCACAGATACAAAGAATGTAAGGAGTTTCTTTCCATTGTATATTTCAAACAACCTTTGTGTCTTATTTGGAAACTGCCTCTGTGCTGGTCAATAAGCTGTTGTTTCCTTGTGGCTTTGTTTAAACTTTATATAATGTAAAATTTACAGTCTTGGAGTGATTGGGCCACCAATTTTGGATCTCTCCTCTTCCAGATGACTTATTAGGCTTCTTTTAAGTTTTTTCCCCCCTGGTTTCAAGTTTTGTTCTTGACTGATAGAACCCAGAGGTAATAGAAAGCTACTGTAATTTATTGTGTAGGGGAGTAAAGAAGTCAGATTTGAGCTTTAAAAAAATCACTTTGACAATTGTGACAAAGATGGATGGAATATGGGAGAGACCTAAAGTAAAGAGACTAATTATGATGCTATTGTATCACTTCAGGGTCCAGGAACAGAAGCCCTAAAGTAGTCTGGTGGATATGTGAATAGAGGGAAAGGCAAATGAAAGAGATATTGTAGAGATGGAGACACTAAGATCAGGTAAATGACTGGATATGTGAGCTAAGCGAGAGAGAGGCTTGTTGTGTGGAGAGATTGATACATAATGAAACCAATGGTAGACTGGCACAACTTAGAAACCAGGGCAAGAGGTTGCTTCTAAATAGATCATAGATTCCTGTTCCCTTTGTGATGGCCTGAAGATCATCTTATCCAGGACCTAGATTCCCTTCTATTGACCAAATCTGACACTACAGAAATTCATTTCTTCTGTCTCTCCAGCGAGACTGTGGTCTGCTCATCTACTTACACTTGTACATCTCAGATTTCTGGTTGTCTCAAGGAAAGCCAGAAGCTTTTGTTTGTATAATCTAAAAGCACCCTGCAAAAAAACTTTTTGATTTAACATTTTTGGCCAGTATGCCTCATCTGTGGAAGCTTCTAAATATCTACATAGAATCGGCATAGTCACCATTCAGAGGTTCCCAAAGTAAGTGGTACCACCCCCTGGGGGTTCTGGAAGGATTTAGAGGGACAGTAATAGCCTCGGGTGCAATGGGGGGCATTGAACAAAACTAAGAGGATGGTAGAGCATAAGGAAAGAGGAGAAGATTAGAAAATTTTGAAAAAAAACTTTTGTACTTGTTTTATCTGTTCTGTAACAGAGTTAGAGTCATGGCGACTACATTATTTTCCAAATAAATACACAAAATACAAGTTATAACTGAGCAGTGGTCAAGTCTGCTGACAGATGTCAACAAGCAAGTACTGACAGGTGAGCATGTCGCATATTGTCGGAAAGTCCAGCATGCATGGGCAGGAATATGTGTATGTAATGACTGATTTACAATAGGATACTGTATGGTTAAATGACACAATACTGCATCACCAAAATTTAAATGCAGGAAAAACACCACAAATTTACAATAAATTATTATGTTGAAGATATGTCATTTTAAAAATATATATATTTTTTGAAATAATGCAAACTTAAAATAAAGGTAAGTTAAAGAAAGTAGATTTCCAAGGGGACACTGAGTTATTTCTTTTTGAAAAGGGGGTGTTAGGTCAAATAAGTTTAGAAACCTCTGATTTAAATCATTGATAAATATGCTGAATAGCTTAGGGAAGATCTACTAGAACTCACTTCACGCTGACATCAATCCATTAATCATTTTGCCTTAAGTCTAGCCATTCAACTATATCTAAATTTTCCAAACTGCGTTATAATCCTCCAAATCTCTTTATCTTGTTTCTAAAACTATAGCAAAAGACTTTGTCAAATCCTCTTCTGAAAACCTTGATAAACAATTTCTTAAATGTCCCCCATCTACCAGTTTAGTATCTCTATGAGAAAAGTAAATGAAATTAGCCTATTCTTGAAGAATAACTCATTATTCTAATTTCCCCAAAGAACAATCATACAAATAACACATGGTTACATCAAGTGAAAGGTAAGAGAGAGTTTTTTTTTTATCATGATGATGAGTCAGACAAAATTTGGTGGCCCCTTTCAGTTTCCCCAGATAACTGAGAATATCCAGACTCCCTTGTCTACTTTGCACCTTTCTCACATTCAGGCTGCCCAGACCCTCAATTTTTGGCTATATGGGAAGACTAAATACTACATAGTCAACCCAGTTCATACTGAGACTCATTGGCTTTAAGCATTCTGGCAAGATCAATCAATCAATCAATCAATATTTATTAGGTGCCTACTATGTTCCAAGCAATGTGCTGCAGGGTGACTAGACTTTATCATCTGCTTTGGCACGGCTTCTTAAGGCCCTCCAGGACTTGCCATCTGCCCTACGGTTTTGCTCACCAAATCCCAGACAACACTAAAAAGGAGGAAGGACAGGTGGAGAGAAATTCAAGGGACATCTTATTCCACGCAGTACAAAAGGGGCAGAGCAGATTCACAGTGGGGTGATCTGATACTTCAGTGTCTGTCCTCAATAAAGGAAGACACTGGGAGGAGTTTGGTACTCTATACTCCAGCCCTCCTATCACAGGGGAAAGGAGACAGAGGGAGGTGGTGTTAGGGAGGGCTTGGTTAGCAGGATGAAGGGCATCTTATTCAATAGAGTTGAAACTATGAACAGTAAATATGGAATAAAGTGATGCTTCTGTTGATTGGTGGACTAAGACATCTTTAAGGTCCCTTCCATTTCTGAGACTTAGGATTCCTAGCATCACTTAAAGTTTTCTAATTGAATGAAGCAATAACCAATGTCCGAAGATGATGGTAATGATGTTGATGAATATCATCATGACTGTCACTCTTTTAGAGCTAGAAGGGACCATGCAAATGTTCAAAGTTCATATGAATTTCCAAAAAACATAAAATATTAATAAATGCACCTTAGATGAATGCATATAATTCTCTAAAGAGCATAACACTCTTAGCATCGCTCTCCTCAGTGTCTCAGTAAACATAAATATGCAAAGTAATGGTTACCTTTTGTAAAACTGATATAGTATCCCATTAAATTTGAGCTGGAGCCAAACACTAATCAGAAGAAAACTGAGCACGGAAACTCTCCTAAATTTTTTTCATACTTACAAAAGAATTTATAAGAATATTTTATCATTTGTGAATATAACATGGTTCAATAGTTTCATGGGTAACACAGTTGATAGATTTACAGCCCTGGAGTCAGGAAGACCTGAGTTCAAATCAGGCCTAACACATTTATTAGCAGTGACCATGGGCAAGTCACTTAACCCTGTTTGCCTCAGCTACCTCATCTGTAAAATGAGCTAGAGAAGGAAATGGCAAACTACTCCAATATCTTTGCCAAGATAATCCCAAAACGGGTCACGAAAAGTTGAACACAACTAAAAAACTAAGCAATAATAAAAGAAAGAACCTCCTCCTCTAAACTTCTCTACTCCTGCTGAGGAAGGCATTATCCTTTCAGTCCCTCAGGTTTGGGATCCTGAAACTGTCTTTGTCCCTTTAATCTGCAATTCCCCTTGTACAATCAATTGTCAGATCTTTTCAGTTCTCCCTTCTCAGTATATTTGGAATCTGTTCTCTTTGCTCTGCTTAGGTCTTCATCACCTCTTGCTTAGACTATTAACCTTTTAATTGGTCTCTCTGCTTTGAGTGTCTCCTTTTCCAATCCATCATCCACACAGCAGTCAAAGTGATAGTTCTAAAACACAGGTTTAACCATGTCATTCCTTTGCTTATGAAACTCCAGTGACTTTCTATTACTTGAGAGTTAAAATACAAACTCCTCACTACTTTCATATTACAATCGCTCATTCAGCTAAACTAGCCAACAAATTCTATCCCAAATTTAATATTTAATTTCATATCCCTATGCTTTTGCAACAGCTATCACTCATGTCTGACATATGATCCATAGAAATATATATAATGATTTTACACACACACACACACACGTGTGTCTAATGGTAGCCTCCAGGTTATGGGTGGGTGGGGAGGGAGGGAATAAAAGGAAAAAAATCCATGATAACTTTATTATATATTTAAAAAGAATAGCAAGTTGTACATAATGGATTTGCAGTTTCATGTGCGATTATCTTTTTATTAGACTGTTATGGAAGTGTCTGTTTTATTCCATAAAATAAAATTTAAATAAATTAAAATTTTAAATATGTGATCCATTTCTTTGAATCTTTGCCTTTATTCAAAGCTCAAATAAGGCATCACCTCCTATATGGACTCTTCTCACATACCCTCACAAAGAGAGTTTAGTACCCTCTTTTCCTCCTTAAATTAACTTGTGTTTATTGATCTGTGCAAATGTATTCCTCCAACACCCTTGATCCCCCACCTCAGTCCCCCATGTAAGCCTCTTGAGGACAGGGCTTATCATCCCTTTAGTCTTTGTATCCTTAGTATCTAGTACAGTGCATAGGCAAAAATGATACTTGTTGAACTGAATTTCGCTGCAAGCATGTCAAGTGAATGACAGTTTAAAGAAAAATAACCAATTCTAATAGCAATAATTAAGAAATTCTAAAGTGACACTAAAATTCCTTGGTGGCCATGTGCAATTTTTTTCCTATGAGAGATATAAAGGTATAAATGGTAAGATGATTTAAGAACTAATTTTTTTTCCTAAGTTCTCAATTAATAAAATTCCAAATTTTAAAAAGTCAACTGATTTCTATTGTATTTTTGAAAATAAGCTTTTTAAGTAAAATATGTAAAGGATCATAGATGTAGAACAGCAAAAGACCTCAAAGGTCATCTAATTGAATCCCCGTTCTTTAAAAATGATAAAACTGAGACGCAGAGGTTGGTTTGATTTGCTTAAAGTCACATAAGTAGCAAATTTTAGTGAAGAATTTTAATCCAAACCTTCTTAATCCAGAGCCACTATTTTTACTATGTTGTCTCTTTAACCACATAATTACACTGATGGCGTTAACTTCAAAACAAACCTAGCTCAAAAGCTACATTAAAAAAACTCAAAAAAACAAAGTGACTAGGTAAATTAAAATTGCAATAAGTTTTCTGTATGTAATGAAAGCAATCTAAAACTTAACTGTGTAATTAAACTATGCTTTGGATAACAAATCAGTAATTACCTTTTAATGATCCCATAAATCTATTCTAATCTAGGTACTATTTAATATCTCGCTGAATTTATATTAGTAGCTTTCTGTCTTTTTTTTTCCTCTAGGAGAAACAATAGAACATATTTTCAATGTACCATGCAAAATATTATAAGAACTCTCATTAACATTACTAGGGGTTTTATGGATAACCTCAGTCTGTTTTCTTAAGCATTTATCTGGAAATTGTTCAAAGTAATTATATTCTGTACCTTTTATCTGAAAGTGCTTTCTAAACATCAATTAATTAAACTTTATAATACTACTCAAAGACAGAAAATAGTAGCTACATTTTTATGTAAACTAATAATTCAAAAAAAGATTAAATGACTTATCCAAGGTTATCATGTCAGTTCATTGAAAACTAGTAGAGAAGCATATTGTTAACTCAGGGGTTACATTGATTACTCAGAGAAATTTCTTCACTAAAAGGTAATTTTTCCTCTTTTAGTCTCCAGAATCCTGAATATATTTGACTACTCAAATCTATGTTCCTCTCTTGGTGTCACCCTGGATTCCTGAAGGTTAGGCTAGGGAAATACAGTCTCTGGAAGACCCTTCCAAACTAGAAAGGCTTTGAATGATGAATTGCTGCGTAAGAAAAAAAATTATCAAAGATCAGCAAAGCTTGTTTTGTCATCCAAAGGTTGGCTACTAGTGGTAATGCATTTTTTTTCATCAATAACAGTAGTCTCAATTGCTTCTCTACTCAAGTTATGACTACATTCCAACTGGCATAGGTTTAGAGAACCCCAACACCAATTGAATTGTAGCTGCTTTGAATTATTTAAGCAACTTTGAGTTATGATTATTTCTAAGTTATCCTTGAGAATACAGATTTAGGATGTAGGTGATTAGGATTATGAGTTCCAAAGGAGGGGAGATTCATTACCTTCCAAAACATCCCATTCCACTTTTGGGTAGCTCTGATTCATAGGATCCAATGTCACATAGTCATATCACATATCAATGTCAGAGCTTATCTTCAAACTTAGGCTGCCTGGTTTGGGGAAACGCTCTCTTTGTTATATCATACAGCCTGTCCAATAAGTTTTGGGTTTTGTTACCTAATTTCCTACTCAAAAGATGATTAACAAGCAAATTACAGGATCAAGGAGGAGTGAATGGAGACTGAGGGAGGTGAGTTGTGGGTTTGAGAGTCTTGAAACTATAAAGCAAACTCAAATCTCAAAGGGTGTAGTAGTTTGGGGCTATTTGGCTATAATGTGTGCTCTGGTGGATTTACTTTTTTTTCTTATATTCCCCTGTGAAAGTCCCAAAGGTATGGGAATTTTCTGTAACTTGTATAGCTATAGGAAATAAATTAAAAAAACAAACACTAATATTGTTGTAAAGCAGAGATCTTTAATGTATTCATGTCTGTTTCTGTGTGAGTGAACACTTTGGGAGTCTGTTGAGATATATAGATCCCTTCTCAAAATAATATTTTAAATGCATAAAATTAAAATCATAAGATTACAAAATAAAACAATTATATTGAAATGAAGAGGTATTTTTTTTCCCTATTCAACTTCACAGACCTCCTGAAATGTATTCTGGGACTTATGGACCTCAGGTTAAGAACCCCTGGAGAGGCCTGGAGCTTAAAAATTGTCAAAACATCATTTCAAAGTGGAAAGAACACTAGGTCTGCAGTCATAAAAAAATCTGAATTGAAATGCCAACTCTATCTCTTGTGTGACTTCAGATAAGTCCCTTCACTTTGCTGGATCACATTTCCCTTGCAGGTAAAATGAGATAGTTGAATAAGATGAATTTTAAGGTCTTTCTAAGATCTAATTCTAAATCTGTGATCATATAAATCAGAGCTATCCAAAAATGGAATGGAGTGCCTTGGGAGAGAATGAGTTTATCTCATTGAAGCTCATCAGTCAATAAGTAGTTATTAACTAACTACTATATATCAGATGTGTGTGTGTGTGTGTGTGTGTGTGTGTGTGTGTGTGTGTTCTCCTCGTTGCCGAAGAAGACCATGCCATCAGAGAAACAATGACATGACTTGTACTTGACTTTGTTTTGAGTGAGGGAGGGCTGTGTAGGTCACCAGTCTCACTTCTCCTCCAGAGCCATCTGAATCCAGTGACCAGATATTCATCAGGATGATGCGAGATGATCCAGAATGAGGTGATTGGGGTTAAGTGACTTGCCCAAGGTCACACAGTTAGTGAGTGTTAAGTGTCTGAGGTGAGATTTGAACTCAGATCCTCCTGACTCCTGAACTTGTGCTCTCTCCCCTGCACCACCTAACTGCCCTTACGCTAAGCACTGGGGATATAACGAAAGGCAAAAGACAGTCCCTATTTTTAAATATCTCACAATCTCATTGGGGAGGCAATATTAAAACCCTTATGTACAAACAAGATATATACTGGAAAAGTTGGAAATAATCACAGAAAGAAGGTGCTGGAATTGAAAGAGATGAGAAAAGGCTTATTGTAGAAGATGGGCTTTATTAAAGAATCCAGGGAAGTCAGGAGGCAGAAATGAGCAGGGGGAGAATTCCTGACATAGAGAATAGTTAGTAAAAATACGTGAAGTCTATAGATGGAGTATTTAGAAGGACTAACAAGGAGGTCAGTGTCACTAGATTACAGAGTGTATGAAGGGGAGTCAAGTGAAAGAACACTGAAAAAGGAGAAGAGGGGCAGGCTGTGAAGGGCTTTGAATGCCAAGCATTCATCAAACAAAATGGATGTCAATTTGCAAGGCAGTTTATAGTAGGGAGTTTTTTGTGGTTGCTGTTGTTTTTTGTTATGGGTTGAACTAGATGGTCCCTGGAATCCCTTCCAACTCCTAAAATTTTGTGATTCATTGAAGAAGGACAGGAAAGATGGACTGGCTTGTGATACTGAATTTGTTGTATGAAGTCATAGGGACTTACCAAAAGGACAACAAATATTGATGCTGAAAACTCCAAAGAGACCTCCTAATGATCACTGGAGTAAAGAATGTTTAGTGATCAACAAGGAAGCAGATGCTATTTCTACTGGAAGCTGACCTAGAGATTGTCACCTGCCATGTGATGAACCTGCTCCTTTCCCTTTTTTACTATTCTGATATTCATGTAAGGTCTTCATTAACCTCCTTGGTATGTGGCCTTTGGGAAGCACTGCTTTCCTTGCCAAAACTGAAGTTAGGAACTCAGATCCTAATGTGAAGAGAGCTGAGGAGGGGAGAGTTTAGATCTTGATAGAAGTAGTAGATGAATAACCTCCCAGGAATTTTGCTATGCTTCCACTCCATGTTCCATTCAGTAAAAGTAGTAAAATCTATGAGAAATGTATATGTGTTCCTTTGGATCATGTGAAGATGAGAAAGAGATAAGAATCTAAGAAATTGGGGGTATGAATCAAAAATTATATGATCATTTTTTGTATTTTAATCCCTAGCCTAAATAACACAAAGTAAATCCAGGCAGATATTCAAAAAGAATGGAAAGGGTGTGTGGGTGGGACTTAGATGCTCGTTCAGGGTTTCAGACAGGCATCAATCATATGTACATATGTAAGATAGAAACTGAAGGGGAGCTAGAGCATCTTGAACTCGGGGCACCATCTGGTGGCTGAAGTAGAGATTTTACTCCTTCTATGGCTCATTTAAGGCAGGTGCTGCCATCGAGAAGAGACATTCCTAGACTCTAACATATTTTAGTGGCAAATAGCCCCATATACCTTGCCATTCCTCGATGACACCTGAAAGGCAGGAAAGCACAATAACCAATTCTTATAATTATCTTGAGACATTAAAAATATATTCATGTTTTCTTTTTTTCATCAGTATGCTCTGGTTATAAAAATGGGAGTATATGATACATTGTGAAAAGATTTCCACCCACATTCAATTTTTTAAAGCTTTGAGTTTAAAGGCAAATTAAATAGGAAATTCAGTCATGTGGAATAGTTCACTTCTCAGCACTCCCGATAAACGAGATACTACAAAATGAGATCATCATTATCATTTCTGAATAATGTAAGCTTATCACCAAGTGTCAGAGACTACTGTATACATGGGGCAAAGGAGGCTCGTTAAGGTAGAACAAAAGGCTGATTCATCAGAGTAACAGATTTAGCAAAGTGATTTTTTTGAATAATCTGTAGATCAAAGAACTTTTCACATCTAGGTTTCATCTATTTGGTATATATATTTCACATATCCAATCATCTACTCATCCTTCCATCATATATATGACAGTTTAGTATGGAGAAACAGGTAACATGATATAAGCTTAGAACAGCAAAAGCACAGGGCTTTGGTCAGAATACCCAAGTTAAAATCTTTGCCATTATTTAGAAACTTTGTGACTTGAAGCAAGCCTTTTAATTTTTCACCTAGACTTTCTCTATTAATGAGTTTGATTAAATAGTTTCTGTTTTTGCCAGATTTAGTTTTTTCTAAGTCTAAGATGGATAAAACAGAGTCTTATCCACATTGTACTGTAGTTTTATAAGAAAGTACATAAACAAAGTGTTACTCTGATGCCTTATTCAGTGTGAAGGTAATTCTCAAAGGCTGCACCTTTAGAGTGTAAGCTCTTGAAGCCTTTAATATTAGAAAAGATTTGAGAATGGTTTCAGTGAAGTACCAACTCATTTGGGTATGGAGAGACACTGCCAGCAGATTGGCTTCTAGATGTTAAATTCAAGCCTTTATAAATTAGAAAAGAATGTAGTGATTGGCTTTTTTTTCTTCTTTTGGCATTTCTTTGCAGCCTCAGTACATAGCACACAGTACCTGGCACACAGTAGGCTTAATAAGTGCTGGTTCACTGATGGACTGGCTTAAAATTCAAAAGGGAAAGTGTAATGTGTTACAAAATACTATGGGAATTCAGAGAGAGAATAGATTACCTTTTTGCTGGGACAGCAGGGAAGACTTTATGGAGGAGATGATATTTGAAATGGGTTTTTAATGATGCATGGGAATTAAGTGAGAAGAGCTAATAGCTTGGGAAGAGCTGAAAAATGTGAAGAGCATGTAATCTAATTTGGCTGCAGTTTACAGAATGAGAATGATAGTAACAGGAGAAAGGTTAGTTAACTCTGTAATACTAGGAGGAAGAGTTTCTATGTTAGAGGATCATCCAAGATAAATGAGTTTTCTTTCTTTCTGAATGTGTACTTTCTGTTCTTTAGCACATCACCAGACAAATCTATAAGGCAACTTTGGGTTATTGGCTGATTCCAAAATAGGAGATTCATTAGAATAAATATAATGGGGTTGTTACTTACTAAGTAAAACACTGTAAAGATTATATGTAGCCACATTAAAGGCAGATATGATTCCCCTATTCTCAGATCAATTCTAAGGAGAAAATTGATTTACAATCTTGTTTCAAGCAAAAAAAAAATGTACCTGTACAAGATAATGAACGAATATTTCTCACCAACCTTCCAGTTGGATTTTCAATTCCAGGGAAATTTTCCACTGATGTAATGGTCCATTAATATACATCCTTAGTCACCCTTATCCCAGACTTTGTTTTTGAGTTCTATTTCTTCCTTCCTTTGTTCAATCATTCACACTCCTCGAAGGAATCATCATGCAGGAAAGAAACTCCTGAGCCTCCAGGAGTATATTCTTGACTTTGTTTATCATGGTTTCATAGTAAGGTGTAGTCTGCCTGGAATGATTTTGTTAATTTTCTTCATAACTATTCTTTATGATCTTTTAAATAAAAGTTCTTTTGTAGGGCCCTCACTGAATGTTTTTTTTATTTAACTGGATAGTTTTTCTGTTTTCTATTTTGCCTTGTGATGTAGCTGAAGTCTAAATAGATGAATAATATAGAATAGGGAGGGAAAAGATGTAATTTTTTAATCAGATAAATGTAAGTACATCTTAGTAATTTAAGACGTGTATTTCATACACATAGATAAGATTACATGATTTATTAAATGGAAGCAACTTGGGTGTAGGTATAGTAGAAGATATGAGTGATCTAGAAGCTTCAATAAATCAACAAAAACTCCCTGTTTTCCACGGCAGAGATATACTACATCATCACCTCTACGTGATGAGAACCGTCCTTACTCCACAGTTTATTTCAGGTGCCACCTTCTTCAAGAAATTCTTCTTGATGCCTCTGGATGAAAATGTTGTTTTTTGACTCAAGTTGACCAATACAATTTGTGTCAGATGTCTCCTTTGCCTCTATCATTCTACTATGCATATAATCCTGTGTTTACTTGTTAATGTCCCACTTTCCCAAGTAGAATGCAAATTCCCCAAGGAAGAGAACTGGGTAACATCTTTTTTTTAAAATTCATAATGCCTTATATATTATGTTATGTTTTTGATAAGAATTGAACAGATATTTGGTGAATAGAATATATATGTGCTGAGTGTTGTGATGAATGGTAGAGTATGACACTATGTAATATGCTACAGAAGATAGATTTCCATACCCAAATGAGTGTGTGTACATATATATGTGTTATGCATATGTATGTGTATACATATGTATATGTGTATATATGTATGTGTATGCATATGTATATATGAGTATATATATATATGAGCATATATGAGGTATGTACGTGTATATATGAGTGGGTGTATACATATATATGTAGTAAGGAAGACCTAGAAGACCTAGGTTCAAAACCCGCCTCTGACACTAATGTCACTTAGACCTTCAGCCTCAGTTTTCTCCTATGTAAAATGGGGATAAATCATATCATCCAACTAACAGGATTGCTGTGAGTAGAAGATGGCATATGTAAATAATTTATGTTATTATTAATAGCAATAATGCTGAGAAACATCATGATGATGATGACATGAGGAATTTCCATCGACATGACTGAATTTTATCTCACTTGTTTGCTCCTCTTTCATTCTTATCCTTTAGCTTCTATCCTTTAAACCACTTCCTATTTCTTAAAGGGCTACATATTTCCTTTTTATCTTGTTATTAACAATATTCTATAAATAAAGTATTTTGTTGTTGAAACCAAGACTTTTCTACATTCACAGCACCATTCTCTACACTCAAGTTACCACCCCCAAGATCCTCCTCACCTCAGGGTTGGAGGCTACTCAAATAGCCTGTTGGTTGGTCTCCTTGTGTCTTCCCTCTTCAGTCTATCCTCAATTTAGTTGTTAAAGTGGTCTTCTTAAGGTACAGATCTGACTACATCCCCTCCTTACACATTAAAAAACAGTGGATCCCTATTGCTTCTAAGATTAAATACAAAATCCTTCCCCAGTTTGCCCCTTCCTTCAATTCTAGTCTTCTTATACTTTTCCCTTCTACCTACTCAATCATCTATGGACAGTGGCCTATATATTCTTTGACACGCTTGAAACACCAACTCCTGACTGCAAGCCTTGCATGCTTCAAGGTTTAGCTCATATGTCACTTCCTTCAAGTTAGATGCCTGTTGTGTGTACACATCTCTGTGTCTCTATCTGTCTCTCTCACTGTGTTTTGAAGAGAAAACAGAAGCAACAGAAGAATTGATTTGTTTTGCTTTCTCTCAGTATGGATTCTTTTTGCAAGTAGAGATCCTGTATCTTCTTTTATCCTTTTTCTATCAGTATAGCTCAAGAGATTTTTTGATTGTCTGTAGCTTCCCTAGTCAGTTTCCAATCATTTTGATATTTATCATTCTTGATGTTGCCTTTATAGGAAAATACTATTCTTCTAGTTTCATTTTCTGTTCCCTAGTCTGGCTTTCATCACCTTTTTCTTTTGAATCTCAGTTGTTAGATAAATTCCTTGATATCTTCAGACAAATCCCATTTTTCCTTCTCATTCCAATTGCTTCCTTTGTATTGAGAATTTCATTCTTGAATATGAAG
>JAQQSK010007252.1:0-14061 GCA_028658325.1 Potorous gilbertii
GTTTTTCCTCCACCTGTCTAACTTGATTTTCAAAATCCTCTTTGAGCTCTTCCATGGCCTGAGCCCATTGGATATCTATTTCAGATGTTTGGGATACAGAGGCCTTGACTCCTATGTCTTTACCTGATGGTAAGCACTGTTCTTCCTCATCAGAAAGGAAAGGAGGAAACATCTGTTCACCAAGAAAGTAACCTTCTATGGTCTTATTTTTTTTCCCTTTTCTGGGCATTTTCCCAGCCAGTTACTTGACTTCTGAGATTCCTCTCCACCCCCGCCTAGATCTGCCCAGCTAGTGTTTGGGGTCTGAGATTCAAATGCTGATCCCTAGCCTCAGGGCTTTCAGTGGGGGCAGGGCTGCTATTCAATGTGAGCTTAAGTTCTGGTGCTCAGGTGGGGGCAGGGCCACTTTCCAGGCTCAGTTCCCTCAGAGAGTTTATGAGGAGATCTTCAGTAACGGAGCTCCTGCCTGCTCCGGGAGCCTCTGGCCGCCAGCTGCCTCTGCTGCTGCCTCCCTAGGGGGCCTGAGTTATGGAGACACCCCACTAACCTCTCAGCCAGCCCAGAAGTCTCTCTCACTGACCTATGCACCTATGGGTGGAGGGACCTTCACAGCCACTGGAGATTCCATCCCTGAAGCCTGCTCGGATCTGCTCCTCTTGGTGCCACATGGCCAAGACAGGGCTGGGCTCCACTCCCATCTGGTGCATGACAGACCCTTGGGGTCGGTTTTTCATGGCTTTCTGGAACAGAAATCTCCTTCACTCCATTGCTGTGCAGCTTCCACTGCTCCAGAATTTGTTGGGAGTTCTTTTTACAGGAAATTCATGGGTTGTGGGTTCGGAGCTAGCATATGTGAATCTTTCTACTCCACCATCTTGGCTCCTCCCCTCAAGAGTGAAATTTAACCAAAGTGTAAATCAAGGAAAATCTCTGTGCGAAATAACATTGCTTGGCAGGGGCATGTTGCCTGTCAAAAATGGGTCACTGGCTGCCTCTATTTATTCCAGAGACCTATTTTACATGTTTTCAGGAGCTACAGAAGGAAGTCAGAACAAGGTGGAGGACCCCATGTGTTTGGAGACACTACTGGTCACACAGCTGAGGTGCAGGGTATGACCTGATCAGGTGAAGTTTGGTAATGGCATGGGCCTAAGAAGTGCTCATTGTCTGAGAGCAGACGGGGCATAACTGAAAGACATCTGGGGGGTGTGACGATATCAAGCTTGACTCTTTTGCTTTTGCGCACAGCCCCCAAAGGTCGGTTAAATTCCTTGAGGCAGGAATAGATCAGTGGCTAGCAGGAGAACTGAATTTCTAAAATTAACTCATTACAAGCCTTCTAAGTTCTGAACCAAGTTCAGGGTGAGAGAATTGTGACTTAAGTCACTGCAGGACAAAAGCATTTAACTCTAAATAGAATCAATAAATGAATCAAACAGGATCAATCTTTTCTGATCTATTCCAACTTTCTCTTGAGCCCTTTGAGAAAACAAACTCTTGAGCCTGCTAGACTTTAGAATGCTCCTTTAACTCCAAGACCTTGCCTGGTGTAGCTTCTCAACCTTCCTTTTTTTCTAGAGCCTTGGCAATGAGATGGCTTGCTGTCTTGGAAGGTGGAAGCTGCACCAACACCAAGGGTGATGCTTCCTTCTCTGGCACCGGCCCTGCCATAATTCAGGTTGTCTGCCTGGAGCCTGCTCCTCCCCAGTCAGAGATTGGCATTCTGATGGGGTGGAGGGCAAGCGGAAAGCTGGCCAGTCCCATCCCCTCCCTCTGACCTTCCCATAACAGAGGTCACCAAAGTAACAGATGATCATCAGATCAGTGGTGGTTAAGAAACTTCTTAGAGAGCTAGCAAAGGCCAGAACAAAAAAATCCCAGGATGTAAATAAAACACCTGGATTTGACCTTCAAATGAGAAACACCAAGTGTGAAGCTAGTTTTTATTAGAGAAGGAAGGTAGAGACCTGACCCAGAAACCAATAGTTTGTTGTTCCAAGGGTTATGGCCTGGCCTGTTTAAACACTGGGGATCACAGGCTTCTTATTTCATTACTCCTTAAGCCTTCGTTTGGTGATTGTGAACAACTTCAGGTTTTGGCCACGGTTCCACTCACACTCCAAACGTTCTGCTTTTGGGCTAACATGCTCATCTGGGGAAACCATGTAGGTGACCACCCAGGAGACTCCTGTATTGTTGCTCCAATCCTGAGGAGTCCTAAGGTGGAAATCCCCTTTCTTAGCCCCTCCCATTTGTACATTGTCTCCCCCCTTAGAATAGTGCTTTGAGGATGGCCTATGTTCTGCACCATCTTGGTGTGGACATGGAGCCTGGCACATTTCAGTTATGCCTGACTCTTCATGACCCATTTGGGGTTTTCTTGGCAGATACTGGAGGGGTTTGTCATTTATTTCACCAGTTCATTTTACACGTGAGGAATCAAAGCGAGGCTAAGATGGTGAAGTGACTTACCCAGGGTCATGCAGCTAGGAAGTGTCTGGATCTGAAGTCACCAACATATTTTCCTGATGCCAGGGCTGGTGCTCTATTCACTGTGCCACTTAGCATGAGGCCTAGCACATATTAAGTGCCTAACGTTTGCTGGTCGACTGACTGGTCTCAGATCTTCCTAAGCCCATGTGACTGTTACTAAATAATCCATCTGCACCTTTCAATCCTCAGAACAAGACTGTAGGAAATGGTGGAGCTGTTGGGGTCTAATCTTGTCACAGAGGCAGCTGTTCCAAGGCAGAACTCATGTGTTGTGGGGAGAGGGCTCTCATCTGCCACTGGCTCCCCTGACACTCTACTTACCTTTGAGAAGGTATTTTTAATTCCAATGATACTCCACACAGGAGGAATGCCTGCCATATGACGATGAGCACCCACCCAAGGTCTCTCTCCTCAGGCAGCTCTGGAGGACTTTACATATGCCCATGTGGGTCAAGGGAAAAGGGTGTTTACAGGCTTAAATCATGTCACACATGCCAAACAGGGCACTCTTTGAAAATAGAAATTTTTTCAGTGAGTCAACAGGGATTTATTAAGCACCTACTGCATACCAGACATTGTGTGTGCCACTCTCCCTCTCTCTATCCCCAGCACTTTACACTGTGCCTAGCACAAGTGATGGGCAATTATGATGTTTGTTGCTAATTCCAATGAAGTATTTACTGCATTTCGCACATGTGTCCCTTCCCCTAGCCCCTGAAATCAGAGTAGGGCAGAAGCTAAGGGGTCTATGCTGGAGCAATGGTGAAAATCCAACCATGCCACGATCCTGTGCTGGACAGGGGTGCTGACCCTGGAGCCCGCCCAGGATGGAGCTGAATTAGGATGGAGACCTAAGCAGCCAGGTAGCTGGATGGGCTCTGAGGCTGAAGAGCTTTCCGGAGGCCGGCAGCCAAGTCGTGGGGGCAGGGCTTCTCAGCTGTGCAGCTCACAGGGATTCCTGCATTGATCATGGCTCGGGCTGTGGTTGGACCTATGGCTGCAAACTGAGAGGACAAAACTTGGCCTTAAACTCCAGCAGGATATGAGCTCCCCAAAGGCAGGGAGAGCCTCATTTCTGAATCTGAAGCGCAGATCCGCCCCTCCCCCCCCACCCTGAAACACAGTGCTGCAAACACCTGGCCCCACTCTCTGTGGTTCCCAGGGACCCTGGGGCATGAGGTTAGGACAGCAGCCCTTCTGAGGCAGTGGAGACACCGGAAAGTCGAGAAAAGGCTTTTCTCCCCCCAAAAAAGGCCAGTGGATGGGCTAGACATTGAATGCAGCACTCTACTGCACAGCCAAGAGCCCCACAGTGCAAGCACCACATCAAACCACTGGCAAACAAGCTGGGGACTGAGGCCTCAGATTTCCCTGAGAACACTGACACGATGCCAACATTTTTTTCCATGAAACAAACCTTCTTAAAGCAGCTGTTATTGAATGGCCACTGGAGTACAAAGAGAGAACCAAACAGTACCTGCCTTCAAGGGGGTGGAAAGAGCGTGACCTGAACCTGGATTAGTAAATACAAAGTTCCACAAAATTCTTTCCAGGAGGAACAGGGTGGAGGGGAGGGTCAGAGAAGGCTTGTTTTAGGGCCTAGATAAGTCCCTTGGTGTTGAGGGGCCCTGGGATTCTGGTGGAGAATGAGGGATCCTCAGGTCCCTTCTAGCTCTAAGCTTTTTGAGGGATCCTGGTGAACTATTTAACAGTAAGAGCAAGGAATGGAATGAAGTTTAAATAATTTAAACTGCAATGGAGATTGGGTACTTTACCTTAATCTGGTCAAAGCTGTCGCCAGATAACTCCCGAATGTAGCTGAGGCTGTGTGTGAGCCCAGAAGGACTGAAGAAGGTGACACTGGCTGGAATACCCTGCATTGAAACACATGACAAATCTCATCTTTCCCACTGATCAGCAGGAGACAGCGCCCCAGTTTGGGTGAGGTCGGCGCAATCTCACAGGCTTTAACGGACACCACATGTACCAGACAAGGACATCGGTATGAGGAATAATGAGAGTCAAAACAACTTTTAGGAGCGTGATTCAGAATCCAGAAAGGAAGGAGGCCAAGGCTAACAGATCAGTCAGCATCCTGGACTCTGTCTTAGAGATGTACAGTAACTGCTTATGAATGCAGATGTTTCCAGGGGTCTCTGTGTGTAATAAGGTCACCAGCTGGTTAGAGGAAACCATCTAATGGAAGATTTTAAGTAGAAAGTAAAGATTCAGACACCATGATAGCAGCTCAAAGGTGACCCTTACAACAAGCCACTGACTTCCAAAAATTGGGGATGAGACCAAAGGAGAAACGCTGAATTTGCTGCCATCTCTTAGAGAAGTTTCTGAGCTGCAGAAGTCACCCCCAGAAAGGAGGCTGCACTGAGCTCCAGGGCCCCGAGGAGGTGGATGGAGAGCCCAGGCAGCCACGGCAGCTACTCCACCTGGAGAGACAAGAATGCACAGAAGAAATCCTTGCTGGGGCCGTTCCACTCCCAAGCACTGGGATGCTCTGTGAAGTGACTGTTCTAAAGGAATAGGAGATGATGGCAGTTTTGTCCTTCCCCATAATACCACCCACCATGATATTAGCAATGGCCGCCCTGTGTGCCTGTGCAGTTTGGTTTCTGAAAATGGCCAAATGCAGACATACTTGAAAACACAAGGGGAGAGCTCAAGGCTGACAAGTGTCTGAAGGGAACAGGACAGACCAAATGTATAGTCACGTGACTGATGAGAGACAAAGAGTGTTAGAACTCACTAGTGTTTGATGACTACAAAAAAGAAATGTTTGGCCTGGGAGAAGAAACTGTATGGCAGTGCAAGACTGTGACAGAAACAACCAAGATCTGAACATCCATGTCAAGTGAGGCAGAAAATTCAGAGACAGGGTTCAATGGTGGGGTGTGCCAGTGTCCTGGGAGGCACCGTGCAGTCAAAAAGGTAAAGGCTGACCAGCGGTGAAGCTTCCCCAATGTGGATGGCCATCCCAAATCTCCCATCTGGACATGACAGACTAGGCCCACTGAGCCCTGGGACACTGCAAAGCAGTGTTTCTAAACTCTTGACACAGATTCAGGCAAGACAATTCCTGAAATCATGTTATTCTGCACTTTTCCTAACATTTATGTGTTTTTAAAATGAGGGACCAAAACAATAGTGAATCATCTTTCTGTGACAGGTTTATTCTAAAAATTGCAGAGGTTTTTCTGTAAAATTCTGTAAAATTTTCTGTAAAATTTTTTTCTGTAAAATAGATATAAACCATGAATGCATGATTTTTATGAACCAATATATGATGACAATGATTCGAAACATAGACAGGAATGAGCTGGCTGATTGTGTTTTCTTTAAAATCCGTCCAACTCTTCACACGTTATTATGGACCTCTAAATAATGATTAATAAATATTAATTTTGGTAGTGTTTACAAAGAAGTGTAATGTGCAATGAATACTCAGACACTGCAATGTGTCTGCACACATTACTGGATCTCCTAGCAAAGTTAATTCCACATTGAAATGGCCCATTTGAGGACTTATTTGCTTCCACAATTCATTATTTCTTGGAATACTGCCCACAGGGTTTACATAAACTATGCTCTACATATAAACTTATCTGGATTTATTTGCAATAATCACTTGCTGTTAACAGCACACAGGGACCAAAATGCTCCCTCACGTCACAGCAGCAGCAGTTACAAGTAAGTCTGACCAACTAGTGAATGACCACTTTTCTCCCATGTGCTCCTGTTCAGCTTCTGGAAAGCATAACCTTTGATCCCATGTGCCAGGGCTTCCTGCTCTTGCTTGTGACTGGTCATCAGTGGATTCCTTCATACCACTCATGTTGATTGTTAACCTTTAATTCTCTCAGCAGAACCACAATATTTATTCGTCATTTGTTGAATAGAGTGTTCTTGGGATTTGAAAAGAACAAATTTCCCAAGGAAGTCTGGGAAAAAATTCCCACAGAGTAATCCTGCTATAAAGCTGCCTCAATAAACTTATTGTCACACGGTGCTTGGCACACAGTAGGTGCTACATGTGTACTGAATTGAATTCGGGGAGATTGGCTTAACTGGTCCCCTTGGCAGAACAAAGTGGGTGAAAATCATACAGCTGGATGGATGACCCAGGGCTTGGTCCCTCAGCGTACAATGTGTGTAATTATTTCCCATTCCATTCAATAAGCCTTTATTGATTAAGAGCCTACTATGTGCAAAGCACCATGCTATGGGCACTATGGGGATGCCAAGAAAAAACAGGTGATGACCTATCAGATTGGCAAACATGACATAACAGGAAGATGATAAATGTTGGAGAGGATGTGGGAGAGTTGGAATGCTAATACACTGCTGGTGGAGCTGTGAGCTGATCCAACCACTCTGGAGAGCAATTAAGAACTATGCCCAAAAGGCTACAAAAATGTCCATACCCTTTAATCCAGCAATATTGCTTCTAGGACTGTATCCCTAAGAGATCATAAAAATGGGAAGGTGTCTCACATGTACAAAAATATTTATAGCAGCACTCTTTGTGGTGGCCCAAAACTGGAAATCAAGGGGATGCCCATCAATTGGGGAATGGCTGAACAAGTCGTGGTATATGAATGTAACGGAATACTACTGTGCTATAAGAAATGATGCACAGGACGACTTCAGAGAGGCCTGGCAAGACTTATATGATCTGATGCTGAGTGAAAGGAGCAGAACCAGGAGAACTTTGTGCACAGCAACGACCACAGTGTGCCAGAGTTTTTTCTGGTAGACTTGGAACTTCATTGCAACGCAAGGATTTAAAAAAAATTCACAGTGGTCTTCTAAGGCAAAATGCCTTCCACATCCAGAGAAAGAACTATGGAATTCAATTGCAGAGTGTAGCAGATCATTTTGGGTTTTTTTTGTGTGTGTGTCCATTGTGTTTTGATTTGTTAGATGATTTCTCCTACTCATTTTAATTCTTCAACACAGCATGACTATAGTGAAAATGTATTTAATAGGAATGTATGTGTAGAACCCATACAAAATCATATGCTGTCTTGAGGAGGAAGGGAGAGGTAGGAAGGAGGGAGGGGAAAATAATAATCTAAGTTATATGGTAGTTATTGTAGAACACTGAAAATAAATAAAATTAATTAATTAAAAAAAAAAGGGAAAAAGCAGGTGATGCAAAGATAAAAAACCTGGGACTGGTGCTTCAGAGAGGAATATGCCTGTGAAACACCATTTTCCTGGTGATCCCAATGTGTCTGTTCCTTTTTTATAGAGACCCTCTCTGGTGTCACAGAATGCCAATCATGATTTTGGCTCAGAAAGTAATGGAAAGATACCTGGTGGGTGAAAGTAGGTCCCAGGGATGCCTGAGGGCAGGTGTGGATGGCCTCTGTTCAAGTGGAAGGCCTGCCCGATGGCAAAGGTGAGGAGGAGCAGGATATGCTGGGCTCCACTAAGATCTTTACTATCTCAGGCTGTGCACTTCAAGGGGAAATGAGGATAACAGTCTCAGCATGGCATGGGAAGGTGCAGATGGGCTGTGAGAAGCACATTTGGCACCCACGCCTTTGGTGTGCTAGGAAGAGATCAAGGAAATTGTCCTTTCAGCAAGCACGCATGAGACCTCACTGAGTGCTGGGCCCTGGAGCTACACATACAGATCCTTGGAGAAGGGCAGATTCCCTCAGGGGAAACATCACACATAAATCTCAGTACAAAAGAAGTACAATTTGGGGGTGGGGGTGTGGGCACTTCTGGACTTCCCCACGTACCCTTTTCCTGACTCTGACGTGGATGACTTGTGAGGTCCTGTCCAACTTAAAAGATCCTGTGATGACCCCATTCTGGGCCCCAAACCTGCAAGGTGCTGACAAGCGTAGTACAGTGTATCACAAGAGGGTGATCAGCAAAGCCTCCTGCAAAGCCTGTACAGAAGCATAGCATTCTCAGGCTGTTCATGCAGAGGGACCTGGAAACAGTAAGCCCCCAGCACGCTGCCAAGCCAGCGGGAAGGCTGAGGGGTGGTGGGCAAGCCTGAGTTAGGATGGACGCTCTTGGAGGCCTCCTCTGAAGCCCAATGTACCTGCGAGGAGAAGTAGTTCTTCAAGGAGTCCTGTATCCCAGAATGCTGAATCTTCTGGTAAACAGTGATGCTTTCCAGGGGAATACCTTAAACAATTAAAAGAGACAAAAGCCATGGGGCCCCTAAGAGCTGTGATCCAACCTTCCAGACATCATTTCAACATCGCTCCCCTCTAGGGTGGGCCTCCTGCTCTACAGTTTTGGTGAGGGGATCTTTTTTTTTGGGTGGAAGCTGTCTACTGTGTGGGACTGCTAGGCACTGGAATAAGGGATTTCATTTGCTGGGCAGTGTGATGGAAGATGGTGGGTCTTTATCTATAGTGCCTACTGTGTGCTGGGGACTTTCACACAAAGACAAAGGGTCAGAGACTGGCTACTCTGACAGTGTCTCTACAGGTCATCATGAAATCAGAAACAAGCTCAGGATGAAAATGTGAACAGCCCAGAACATGGAATTACTTCCTTTCCATTCTACCCCTACCCCATCTTTGAGATCATTCACATCAATTCATCTCCACAGAGAGGAATAAAGCTACCCTAAGGATCCAGGGAAAGAACCCAAAGGAAGGGCACAGCTTAGATTTAAAACAAATAGATAAAGGGCAGCATAGTGGATGGAGTCCTGGGCCTGGAGTCAGGAAGACCTGAGTTCAAATCCAGCTTCAGATACCTAATGGCTGTTGTAACTTTGATCAAGAGACTTCACCACCGTCTGCCTCAAGTTTTCTCATCTGTAAATGGGGTAACATAACCTAGCTCTCAGGCTGTGAGGACCTCAGGAGACCATGTAAGGTGCTTTGCAAGCTATAGCACCACACAAATATGAGCAACTGTTATTACTACTAAATTCTAATATTGCTCGAGCTGGCCAAGCCATAGGAGAATATTTCTGTGAGCTCAATAATGACCCTGTTACACAAAAATGTGTCAGTCTCTGGACTCAAGTCCACAAGACTCAGCTCCCAGCCACATGGGCAGCTGCCCCCTCTGGGACCTCTCGGGTCTGCACAAGGGGCCCAGGCCCCTCCCGGCTCCACCTCGGGGCATCTGAGGCCTGCCATTCTGAAGGACTGCCTGCTTCTGTCATGGGGCTACGATGTGACAGATGTCAAAGACAATGGTGGACATCATGGTGCTCCCAACAGCCAGCTCTGGAGACCTTTTTGTTTGAGCATCTTGGGAAGTGCTTCTCCCTTGAGGGTCCCACAAGGAAAGAGAAGAGGCAAAGTCGATGGCTTTTCTCCTGGAAGCACAAAGAAAACACACAAAAAAAACAAGCACTGGTTATGGGAGACAGCTGGGAAGACAGCGTTGGGCCTCGCAGAACACAAGAACTGGAGATGTGTGGGTGTCCAACAGCTGGAAAAGGGCCAGGCCACAGCACATGAGAGTAATGAAATGGTGTTGTGGCAGAAGAAAGGACAAAAAGGATAGATCTGAAGTGACCTGAGAACACCCATTTATGTAAGTGACCCACTCAGGACAAACCTATAAAGTTAAATGACCGTGAGAGACTCGGGGCCTGTGGTCAATCAACACCACAACCAAAACCAAGTGTAGAAGTGAGTCTACAAGTCTACAGTGGCTGTGCAGAACAGGATCTATTTGTTCAAACAAGTCTCTTTTGTGGTTATTTTTATTTGTTACAAAGGAGGGCTTTTATGGAGGGAGGAGTAAAGGGGTCAATTTGAAAAGCAAGAAAAGAGAGAAGAGAATCCCTACATGAACACAACAAGAGAAGGTTCTGAAGGGGAATACGGTCTAGAAGGACAACGTCAGAACCACCTCAGGAAAGGAGAAATGCACCCCACGCCCTCAATAACCAGCTGTCACAGTGATGCACACACCTCCTTCTCTGTTCTCCCACGGGCAGTGAGAGACGCATCTGTCCAGCTCGTGATAATGAAAAGGAGTCTTTGAAAAGACAGAGAATGCCCAGTGTCCTATTCGAAGGCGCAGCAAAGGGCCACCTGGTCCTCGATCTGACGCCGCTCCCCATGACAGGCGGCCACTTTATGCTCAGTGCTGGTTTGTTTTTTAAACGCTGAATGGAATGCCAAGGCTAGGGTTGGGGCCTGTACCAATAAAACCAGTGAGAAGGGGCAGACGTGGCCAACACAAGCAAAATGGAAACTGAAAGTAGACCTAGGAGTCATTCAATCAATACACATTGATTAAACACCTACTGGATGCTAGGCACTGGGGATACAAGAACAAAGAATGAAACAAGCCCTACTCTACCAAGAACTCACCCTCTAATGGAGGGAGACTTCGCTGCATACACACTAAATATAAACAGACTCAATACAAATACAAAGTGGTTCAACACCAGTTAAGTTTTGGAAGATGAGTGGGACTTAGCAGTTATGGGTTCAGAAAAGGCTTCATGCAAAATGGCTTCTGAGCTGTACCCCAAAGAAGGAGGGACCTTTGAGGAAGAAATCTGAAGGGAGGGCATACCAGGCATGAAGGAGAGGACTGTGCAAAAGCCTGAAGATGGGATACGCAGTGTGGACTATAAGGAACAGAGAGGCCAGTCTGGCTGGTTGGCAGCGCATGGGAAGGAGAGGGAGGCTGAAAAAAAAGGTCTGAGTTGGACTGGGTCAGAGCTTTGGTTTTCTCCTGAAGGCCACAGGGAGCAACTGGGAAGTACTGAGTAGGGGAGTCCTCTGGTCAGTCTGTGTGCAGAAGATGGCTTGCAGTACGGTGAGATTTGAGGCAGGGAGATGTCATCAGGATGTTGTTCACAAAGGTCCAGTTGAGTGGTTCTGAGGGTCTGAACCAAGATAACTGTGGGAGGGGCAAGAAGGGGTGAGATGCAGAGGTAGAAGAACAGGCAACTGATTAGCTAAATGGGGAGAGGGAGAACAAGGAGATACTGCTGATCTCAGGACCCTAGGACGCTGGAAGAGGAGTGATACCTGCAGCAGAAGCAGGCGAGTTTTGGAAGGAGAGAATGAGTTCTGCTGGATCTGAAATGTCTCCAAGACGCCCGCTCTGGAACATCCAGTGATGGACACACAGAGAAGCTCTGTGGCGTGCTGCTCCCTTGGGCTCCTCCGTCCATCCAGCAGTCCCTGCTCTTAAGAAACAGTGGACAGTGTCTGTAGAGTGAAGCCCCTGATAAATGCTCCATCTACAAGGGGAGAGCTGCTCTTCCCCAGGCCTCCTACAGAGCACCAGTCCTCAGGGGCACCATTCAGGGGCCTTACGCTTTTTAGCCCAAACATAATAAACCACTCCCCATAGAATTCTTCGATCACATATAGTGACAGATGAATCTCTAATCCTGAACTTCTCTTGTATTAAAAATAAAGACTCCTGGGTGTAAAGTCAGCATGTCAGAGCAGAGAAGCATTCAGCAGGGTTCTTCTGACAGTCCTCTTCACACAACTTTTATTACACTTCAAACAGAATTCAGGGGTGGCAGAGTCAACAAAAAGTCAGAGTGAGACATTCCTCCATCCCAAGACAGCACAGGAGGTCAGAGGGAGAGGTCTATGACACAGGGGAGGAGGCTGGTCCACAGCCCAGCAGTTAGACTACATGGTGGAGGCAGAAGCAGAGGCAGTAAGATGACCTGGCAACTGGTCAGGAAGAGATTACAGGAGATCCCTGTGCTAGTAATGGACATAGAACCAGGCACTGTCTGACAACTCCACTGCCTGTATCCACTTCTGGGTCATAGTTCAAGGGTGCAGAGGAGAACTTTTGATCAGAAGGGGGTAGAAGCTCTGAGGGACAGTATCACTTCCAGCCCCAGGGGAACAGGGACCCTAAGGAACAGTTTGTTTCTGATCCCAAGGGACCAGAGTGCAGCCCAAAGAAGCAGCAACCCTACCTCACCCCAGATCACACCATCTTGGAGGTAGAGCTAGCTCTGAAAAGAGCAGTGTGAAAAAGCCTGAAGCTTGAAACAGAACTCCTCCCCTCCCCACCCCTGCCCCTAGCTGGGAACAGAACTTAACATTAACACAAGGCTTCACATAAAGAAACATGGTGGGAATGTGAGTAGACAACAACAAAAAAAGAACCTGACCATAAAAAGCTACGATGGCAAGGAAAATCAAGAACTCAGAATACAAAACAGCCACAAGCAAAACCTCAAAAACTGTGAACTGGACATAAGCCCAAGGAGAATTCTTGGAAGAGCTTAAAACATCATTTTCAACACTAAATAAGAACAGTAGAGGAAAAAGATAAAACTTCAGAGAGGCCTGGAAAGACTTATATGAACTGATGCTGAGTGAAAGGAGCAGAACCAGGAGACCTTTGCATACAGTAACAACCACAGTGTGTGAGGAATTTTTCTGGTAGACTTAGTACTTCATAGCAAGGCAAGGACCTAAAAAATTCCCAATGGACTCTTGAGGCAAAACGCCTTCCACACCCAGAGAAAGAACTATGGAACTGGATCACAAAATGAAGCAGACCATTTACTTTTGTATTATATTTTGTTTTATGGTTTCTTCCATTCATTTTATTCTTTTATTCAGCATGACTAAGGTTAAAATGTATTTACTAGGAAAGTATGTGTAAAACCTATATAAAATGGCATGCCATCTTGGGGAGAGAGGAGAAAAAAACCCGAAGATACATGGAAGTGACTGTAGAACACTAAAAATAAATAAAATAATTTTTAAAAAATGAAACCAGAGGAAGAAAATGATAAAAAGACAATAACAGTTTGGTAAAAGGAACACAAAAATAATCAATAAAATAACACCTTAAAAAACAGAATTGTCCAAATTGAAAAACAGGTATAAAACATCACTGATGAAAGTAACTCCTTAAAAATCAGAATGGGACAAATGGAAAAACAGATACAAAAATTCCCTGAAGAAAATAATTCCTTATAAAATGGAATTGAGCAAGTGGAAACTAATGATTCCATGACACTCAGGAGACAATAAAAACAAAGTCAGAAGAATTAAAAATAGAAGAAAATGTGAACTATTTATTTCATGAAAAAGAACTTAGCTGGAAAACAGATTAAGGAGAAATAATTTAAGAATTACTGGACTACCTGAAAGCCATGATCAAAGAAAGAGCTCAGATACAATATTCTAAGAAATTGTCAAGGAAAACAGCCTTGGTATCCTAGAATCAGAGGGTAAAAAAGAAATGGAAAGAATCCACCAATCACCTCCTAAAAAAATCCCCAAATGAAAACTCTCAGTCATATCATAGCTAAATTCTGGAGCTCCCAAGTCAAAGAGAACATACTTCAAGCAGCCAGAAAGAAATCATTAAATAGAGTGAGAGAGACGGGCTGAGAGGGGAGTGGGGTATCTCCAGGACTCGGACCCCGTAGGGAGGCGGCGGCCGTGGCAGAGGCGGCTGCGGCAGAGGCGGCTGCGGCTCCATTGCAAGAGATCTCTGCATAAACCCCCTGAGGGAACTGAGCCTGAGAGGCGGCCCTGCCCCCACCTGAGAACCAGCAAATAAGCTCCCATTGAAGAGCAGTCAGGCCTGCCGCCAAAAGCCCTGAGG
>JAQQSK010007253.1:0-14060 GCA_028658325.1 Potorous gilbertii
GAGTGAAAATGATAGAGTTCAAGAAAACATATAATTATTTTTTTCTTCTCTTCTCCCTGACTTTCCTTCATTTACCAATCAGATCCTAATCTCTTTTGTTTCTTTGATGAAACTTGCCACTGTGGATTCAAGTTTTTCTGTTCTGTCAACTATTTCTGCTAGACAGGCCATAAATTCTGTTTTCGCAACTCTTTTTTCTCTTTCAAACCATTCAAAAATATCTTATTGTGGTTCTATGCTTTCTTGGAAATCCTCAGATTCATTTGCCTCATCAACCACTGATTCATTTTCCTTTGTCTTATGATATTTCTTCATGAGTGTCTTGACTGTTTTACCTAATTTGGAGAGCACATGCCCTTCTATTATTCATATATTCCCTGTTGGTTTGTCTGATTATATTCAAGGTCTTTAGCTGAGAATAATTTCAGTCTTTTTTATCCTTTATTATTTGCTCACTTCCTTTTGGATGGCAGTTCCCCTGAGGTTAGACCTCAGTTGTCTTAGCCTCCTCCCACAATGGGCAATTCATATTTCACTAGCTTCAGTATTTGCCCCAAGCGACTTCTAGGTAGATAGAATTGGTCTTAGCTAGAGATAGGGTTCTTTATCTCAGGCTTAGTTAAATGTCATATAAGCACACAGATGTCTTAATCCAGTTCCCTCTATTCCTCAGTTCTTGGATTGTACTATTTTGTAGTTTAATACATTGCCATGCTACTGTCCAGTCAGGAAAAGTTTCTAACTTTTTGGTTTTCCATGGTAGTAGGAGAAGGGAGAGGTAGACTTGAGTTCTCTAGCTAGTCCATGATTGACTTGTTCAGCCTTTGCCCTGTGGTAAGTGAAGGGGAAAGTGGCGATCAGTGAGGATATTATGGGTTAGGTATTAGCCTTCTCAGATGCTAATTTATCAGTTTATTTGTTTTACTTTGAGTTTTTGATGTCCTATGTAGTGAGATTACCTGAAATTTCTTTATCTCTTGTACCCAATCTCTATTTTGCAGAGATTTGAGGGGCTATGAGGACCAGAGGAAAAAATATAGACCTTCACTTATTAGTCATATGGCTCATAAGTCAGAAATACATATTTAACAACTATAATTGTGAATTGAATGAAATAAACACATGAAACAAGTAGGTGATGAATATATTAGAAACAATATTGATTGCAAGAAATATTCTTGAAACATAAAGATTCACACAAAATTAAAATAAGGGGCTGGAGAAAAGTCTATTATTTTTCAGGTGAACTCAAAAAGCAGGGGTAGCCATTAGGACCTTATACAATGCAACAATAAAAATATACTTAATTAAAAGGGACAAACTAGGAAACTGCATTATGGTTTAAAATAGTGGTATGTTGAGAAATGTTTAACAATTGGATCTCCAAAAACATGCAACATTCCTTTACATTTAATATGTATTTTTACAATTGTCTCCACTATACTGTTAAATCTAGAAATCAGCAAAACTGTAAATCAAACCCTGTTTTATAACATTTGCCAACTTCTGACGTAAAAATATTTAAAAATTTAGCAGTTGGTTCCCATGAGCCATTATGATCAGGCATTGGCACATGCTTAGCTAAAATCATCATATACAATGAGTTGCCACGCATACTTACTATCTATCTATCCATATATCTATCTATCTATACCAAATGACACAGAACCTAACAACTTAAAGTAAAATTTAATCAATTTAAAAAGAGAATAAACTATAATAGATGCAAATTTCAATGTACCCCACTCAGATGGAGATAAATCTAAACAAAATTTTGTTATGAATAATAAGAATTATTTATTAACTAGCACTTAAATAGTGCTTTAAGGTTCAAAATGTGCTTGAAATATTATCTACTACATATTTTTAAAAGATACATAAGAAGGAAGTTAGAAAACTGAAAAGAACTTTTCAAACTTAGATATGATTTATCTCTGGAGATTAATTCATCTGAATAATTTGTAACTTGTTCATATCCCTTTAAAAAAGTTATTGTGTTTTAGGGCATTACACATCACAAACAAATACAGGAAAAATGATAAATAACTATATTACATAAGTCAAATTATTTGAGGAGCAAACAATTTAATCCCAAAGCACTCATGAGTGAAAGAAAAAAATCATAGAAATAATTTTAAAATAATGAGACATACCAATACTTCTGGGACAAAGCAGTCTAGAGTGAAAATTTCCTCTCTTTAAACACTTTTGTGAACAAAAAAAAGAAATAATGCCAAATGAATAGAGCTTAAAACTAAGAATACTAGAAAAACAAGAAAATAGGAAGTATACAAATAAGAGACCAACAAAATTGAAAACAACATAAAGCCACTAAATGAGTAAACTAAAGAAAATCTTCAATAAAGAAAAAAGTTAAATAAACAAATCATTAGCTAATATTATTTTAAACAAAGAGAAAAGTCAAATTGCTAATCAAAACAAATGAAGAAGAAATAAAGGAAACTACTAAAAACTATTTTGTCTAATTATGTGCCAAATAGATGATAATCTACAAAAATATGTAACAACCAAACAACCAAATTGGCATTAGAAAAAATAGAGAATATATGTAAACCAGCCTCATAAAAGTAAATTAAACCAGTTATAAACAAAACTCTTGAAGGAAAAAAGAGAAATAGGACCAGAGAGATTTACAAATGAACTCCACCAAACATTTCAAAACAATTAATTACAATATTACATAACTGTTTGCAAAAATATGAATGAAGAAATCTTACCAAATTCCTTTTATGACACAAATATCCTCTTGATGCCTAAACCAGGTAAACATGCCAGATAAATAAAACTATAGACCATTATCCCCAATACAGACCAGCAAAGAACCTACAGCAATACTTTAGATTATAACAGTTGACCTTTATATAACTCTTGAAGGCTTAAAGCACTTTACAAATATTTCATTTCATCCTCACCACAACTCTGGGATATAGGTGCTAGCATTATGCCCATTTTACAAAAGAGGAAACTAAATAAACAAGTTTACAAATTTTTTCCGTGGTCACATAATGTCTGAGGATGGATTTGAACTTAATTCGTTCTGATCAGCATCTATCACTCATCTGCCATTATATTATGCATTAATATTAGATAGGATTTATACCAGGAATACAAGGTTGACTCAATATCAGTAAAACTATAAATATATAGGCAATTTAAATAACAGAAATAATTTAAAATCACCTGATTATATCAATAGATGCAGAAAAAGCTGCTGAGAAAATATAACTATTTCTGCTTAAAATATATAAATACTATAGGAATAAAAATTATAACAAATATAAATAAAACTCTACTGTTCCATGACATATAATATCTACGTCAAATGAAAAACCAAAAGTATATGTAATGAAGATAAACTATATACCTTTCCAATAAGAATAGCAGTAAAGCCTTGATGTCTATTATCACTTCTTTAATTAAAATAATGATAAAATGCTAATAATAGCGATAAGACAAGAAAAAAAATTGAGAGAATAAGTATAGGAAAATAGAAAATATTTTTGAAACCAATACTAATTAAAAAATAATTTCAGCGAAGTATAAAATACAAAATAAACCAATATAAAACAATCTTTCTATAGGCTACAAAAACCCATCTGTCATTAAGAGATAAAAAGAAATTATATTAGAATAACTGCAGAATGCATAAAATATTTTGGAGTCTACTTATGAAAATGCTCACACAAATTATATACATAAAACTACAAAACACTTCAGAAAAACTTTAAAAGTAGTTGTAATCCCACTGCAGAGATATCTCATATATCCTTTTAGGAAATGATACTGTGATACTTTGGATAGGAAGTTAATATAAACTTCATTCAATTTAGCCACAATATCTACCAGATCTGAAATGCACTTTTAAATATTTGTGGCAATATTAAATTCTGACCACACCAAGAGTCAAAAACAAAGTGAAAAAAAGAAAAAGAAGAAATTTCTTTTTAGAGGAATATTTCAAAGATGATTTCATCATATCACATACATAGCTGAGTGTTTGGGGAGATTTTTTGGTTGTCTTTGTTGCTTTTATTTTGTTTCAGTAAAAACCAACTTAAATAACTAGACATATATTGATTCACTATGGTTTAAATATGCCAATAGAATAAAAATAATAGTACTGCTTAAATTAATTCACTTATTCTGTACCATACTAATCAATCAAAAGAGTACTTAAGAAAGCTGGAAAAATAATTACAAAATTCATATAGAAGAACAAAATCTCAAGATTCTCAAAGGAAGTAAATGGGAGAAAAAGAAAAAAGGAATTAATGCCATATCTCAAACAATATTACTAATAATCAAAAGTGTTTCTTATTAGTTAACAAACAGAAAGATCAACCAATGGAACAGATTAGGTAACTTAACATACACAAAGTGGCATAGTGGTTGGTACATTCAAGGTTTCCAATTACTTTCTGCATAAGAACTCACAGTTTGACAAAAACTACTGGGAAAGCTGAAAAGCAACCTGTCATAAATGAGGTTTAAGCACTCATACCATTTATAACAATAAGTTGCAGATAAATATATGACAGATATAAAAGATCACTGCATAATATTAGAGAATCAAAGAAAATTACCTTTTGCAATTAAAGATAGCAGAAAAGTTCATGGCCAGACAGGTAATAGAGAAGATCATAGAAGATAAAATGGATAATTTTGTATTGTATAAAATTGGAAGGTTTTTGCATTGACAAAATAAATATAGTTGAAATTCAAAAGTAAACAGGTAACTGGGTGGAGATCTTTGCAGTGTGCCTCTCAGATAAAAGTCTATATCCAAGTTATACAACAAACTGATTTAAGTATATAAAATGACAATCATTCCCCAATTGACAAAGGGTTAAATGATATGAAAAGGCAGTTTTGAAAGGAAGAAATCCAAAATATCAGTAGATATTTTCAAATGTATGAAAACTCTAATAAATTTAGACATACAAATTAAGGCTCTGCTTCATATTTATGATACTGGCAAATTTGATTTTAAAAATTAAAATTATTGGAGGGATTTTGGAAAGCTAGATAAAGTGGTGTTGGAAGAGCTATAAAAATGCACCAGTCATTTGGGAAAGAAATTTGGAACTGTGGCCTAAAAGTTATTCAACGATTTAGGTCACATAGTAGATATCAGTATATTTATACCCCCACAAAGATCAAAGAAAAGGAAAAAAGAACCATAGATACAAAAATATTTATAGCAGTGCTTTTTGTTATGTGAAGAATCAGGAAAAAAAGGGAATTCCTGTAAATTGGGAAATGACTGGATAAATTATTATTATAAACACTCCAACTTATGCAGAGGGGCCTGCTACCATAGGTTCTTTGATCTGCTTCTGTGAAAGGAGAGGCAGCTTTTGAGAGGTTAACAATCACTTTAATCAAGCATAGATATCAGAGAAGAGAAAAAACAAAATTTTAGGTCAATCAAAAATCAACACAGAGTGTTTTCCAACTGCCTGATCATTAATATACATACATCCTTTTTTAAAAAAAAGTATATGACATTTATTTTTCAGTTCTTAACATTCACTTCCACAAGGATTTGAATTCAAAATTTTCTCCCCATCTCTCCCAGGACACCATGTATTCTGATTGCCCCTTTCTCCAATCTGTTCTCCATTCTATAACCACCAGCACCCATCACCTTCCTTTCTATTTTCTGGTAGGTCAAGATAGATTTCTATATGCCATTACCTATATATTTTATTACCTAGCTGCATGTAAAAGCAATTTTTACCATTCATTTTTAAAGCTTTGAATTCCACATTCTCTCCCTCCTTTCCCCATCCACACTCATTGAGAATGCAAGCAATTCATAATGGTTATACATATGGAATCTTGCAAAACACCCTAACAGTCATGTTGTGAAAAACTACCTATATTTCCCTCTATCCTATCCCGCTCTCCATTTATTCAATTCTATCCTTTGACTTGTCCTTCTGCTAAAGTGTTTGCTTCCAATTACCCATTGCCCCAATCTACAATCCCTTCTATTATCCCCCTCCCCTCTCTTACCCCTTTCTCCTTGCTTTCCAGTAGGGTAAGAGAGATTTCCATATCCAATTGAATGGGTGTTATTTCCTCCTTAAGTCAAATCCAATGATAGTAAGGCTCACCTATTCCCTCTCATCTTCTCATTCTTCTCCTCCATTGTAAAAGCTCTTTCTCACCTCTTTTATGAGAGATGATTTACTACATTCTACCTCTCCTCTTTTCTTTCTCCTAGTACATTCCTCTCAACACTTAAGACATCATCCCTTCATATTCGGCTCGCCCTGTGCTCTCTCTCTCTCTCTCTCTCTCTCTTTCTCACATACACACATATATAGACACACACATACATATATATATATATACATATATATATATTCATATATAGTCTTTCCAACTATCTTAATACTGAGAAAGATCTCATGAATTACAGATATCATCTTTCCATGTAGGAATGCAAACAGTTCAACTTTAATAAATTCCTTATGGTTTTCTTTCCTGTTTAACTTTTCATGCTTCTCTTGATTCTTGTATTTGAAAGTTAATTTTTTTATTTAGCTCTGGTCTTTCCAACAAGAATGCTTGAAAGTTCTTCATTTCATTGAAATTACATTTTTCCCCCTGAAGTATTTTACTCAATTTTTCTGGTTTTAATCCTAGCTTCTTTGACCTCTGGAATGCCATATTCCAAGCCCTCTGTTCCCTTAGTGTAGAAGCTGCTAAATCTTGTATTATCCTGATTGTATTTCCATAATACATGAATTGTTTCTTTCTGGCTGCTTGTAATAGTTTCTACTTGACCTGGGAATTCTGGAATTTGGCTACAATATTCCTAGGAGTTTTCCTTTGGGGATTTCTTTCAAGAGGTGACCAATGAGTGCCTTCCATTTCTTTCCATTTCTATTTAACCCTCTGGTTCTAGAATATCAGGGCAGTATTCATTTTTAATTTCTTGATAGATGATGTCTAGGTTCTTTTTCTCATCATGGCTTTCAGGAAGTCCAATAATTTTTAAATTATCTCTCGTGGACCTATTTTCCAGGTCAGTTGTTGTTCCAATGAGACACTTCTATTTTTTCACTTTTTTGCCTTTGCTTTAAAATTTCTTAATTTCCCACAAAGTCATTAGCTTCTATTTGCTCTATTCTAATTTTGAAGGAATTATTGTCTTCAGTGAACTTTTGGACCTTTTTTTTCCAATTGACACATTTGGCTTTTTAAGGCATTCTTATCTTCATTGAATTTTTGGACCTCTTTTGCCTTTGAGTTAATCTAATTTTAAAGCCATTATTTTCTTCAACCTTTGGGCAATGGGGTGGGGGGAGGTTCATTTAGCAAGCATTTGACTCATTTTCATCATTTTCTTTCATCATTCTTATTTCTCTTCCCAATTTTTCTACTACTTCTCTTACTTGATTTTCAAAATTCTTTTTGAACTCTTCCATGGCTTGAGAACAATTCATATTTTTCTTGGAGGTTTGGCTTTGTTGTCTTCTTCTGGTTGGATGTTTTGATCTTCCTCATCTCCAATGGCAATAACATAAGAAAATAACTTTTCACTGAAACTATAATCTGTTTCTTTTGCCCCCATTTGCTCATTCTCCCAGCCAATCACTTGCCTTCTGAGTAGAGGGCACCAGAAGTAGCCTCTGTTTCAGAAATTGCTTCTGCTGCCCTGGGCCTGGAACTGAGGGCAGATCATGCTCCCTTTTCCAGGCAAGAGAGACCCTTCCCACTGACCTTCAAAGCTGTCTTTTGTGTTTGTGGGTTGAGAAGTCTGGAAACTTCAGTAGCCATAAGTGATTCAGTCTCCTAAGGCAGCTCCAGTTTCATCCATGACAGGACAATCCACATCAAAAAGTGCTCCACTCCCAGACTGGTGCAATAGACCCTTGCTGTCAATCTTCCAGATAGTCTTGACCTGGAAATTTGCTTCAGTCTGTCATTTTGTGGCTTCTGCTCCTCCAGAATTTGTTTAGAGTCATTTTTTACAGATCTTCCCTTTTGGTTTGGGAGGGAGAGTTCTAGCAGGTCCCTACTTCTACTCCACCATTTTGATTCTGCCTCCTGATACTTGTAACTCTTAAGAATTGTATCTCTATTAGAGAATTTAGAAGGTATATACAGAGAGAGGGTAAAGTGTAAGTAGACTTGGAAGGGATGATAAAAATTAATTAAGGGGAGAAAAAAGGATTGTACTGGGAGAAAAGAAATGGGGAGGAAGAATGTGGTAAATTATATCATACGAAGAGATGTGAAAGACATACACACCCAACTGGATAAATAGATCTCTCTTACCCTATTAGGAAGTAGGATGGGAAAAGGGAAAGAAAAGGGAGGGGGAGCTGAGAGAATGGATAGCAGATGAAAGGTGGCGGTGGTCAGAAGGTTAAGAGGGACAGGATGAAAGAAAAGAGAAAAGTACAAAAGGGGCTGGAGGGGAATAGGAAAGAAGAAATACACAGTAATTATAACTCTAAATATGATGGGATGAACTTTCCCCGAAAACAAAAGTGGAGAGCAGAGTGAATCAAAGACCAGAATCCTGCAATATGTTATTTGCAAGAAATAAATTTGAAGCAGACAGATACACACAGGGTAAATAGCAAAAGTAAAGTTAAAAGCCTGGAGCAGAATATGTCATACATCAGGTGATATAAAAAATATTAGGGGTAGCAAGCCTGATCTCAGTCAAAGCAAAAGCAAAACTACATCTAATTACAGGGACAAGGAAAGAAACTGGTTGTTGTCCTTCATTCTCGAAGAAGATCAAAATGACATCACCATGATAAAGTCGAGTTTCAATGTGACCAACTGTGGCTGATCAGATCAATATGAGCTCAGAATGTTCTACCACAGGTTGGGCACAAATGGTCCCTGTGAACATCTGGGGTGGATACCCTAAATTTGTGCATCCTGTCTTTTCTTTGTGTTGTTTCAATTCTGCTTTGCTCACGGAGCACAGCATACTTTCTGATGTGGGTACATCATGCTGAGCCGTTCTGTGTCAATGTCTCCCATGTCATACAATCAAATCCAAAGTTCTTGAGACAGACTATGAGAGATTCCTTTTATTGCTTGTTCTGATCAACATGTGATCACCTGCCCCATGCAAGTTCTCTATAGAAATCTTTTTGGCAAGAGTACATTTTACCTTCAAATAACATGACCAGCCCATCTGAGTAGCACTCTCTGAAGCATAGTTTGAATGCTTGGCAGTTTAGTTCCAGAAAGGACTTCAGTGTCTGGTACCTTATCCTACCAAGGGATCTTCAGAATCTTCCTAAGACAGTTCAAATGGAAGTGATTCACTTTCCTGGCATGGTGCTGGTAGACTGTCCATGTTTCATAGGCACAATGGCTCTGTAGAACTTCAGTTTGGTAGTCTAATATCTCTTCTCTCTCATACTTTTCTTCAGTACCTTCCAAATGCTGAGCTCACTCTGACAATGCATGCATCAACCTCATTTTTAATGTGTACATCCCTGGAAAGTACATGGTAAGTGAACCTATCTTCAACATTCAAAATTTCTCCATTTGTTGTAACCGATGGTTCCACATATGGATGGTATGGTGGTGGCTGATGGAGCACCTGTGTTTTCTTGGTGTTAATTATTAGGCCAAAATTAGCACAGGCAGCAGAGAATTGATCTATACATTGTTGCATCTCAGCTTCAGAGCCTGCATTGCGTGCACAATCATCTGCAAACAGAAAATCATGCACCAACACTCCCTCCATTTGGGTCTTGGCTTGTAACCTTTTCAAATTGAAGAGTTTACCATCAGTATGATAGCTAATTTTGATGATCATGTTCATCCTCTTTGAAAGCATTTGATAGCATACTGAAAACATTATGCTAAAAAGCATGGGAGCAAACACACAGCCCTGTTTCACTCCATTGGCAACTGGGAAGGCCCAAGAACATTGTCCGCTATCCAAAACTCAGTCAAATATACCATCATGAAATTGATGTACAGTACTGACGAATTTCTCTGGTCAAATTTTGATGTAATTTTCCATAAGACCTCATGACTAACAGTGTCAAAGGCTTTTGTCAGATGTACAAACCTATGTTCTGCTCCTGGCATTTCTCCTGGAGTTGACAGGTAGCAAACACCATATTGACTGTTTTTGGCCCTTTCTGAAGCCACAATGGCTCTCAGGTAGATGACCATCTTACAAGTGAAGGATCAGTCTATTAAGGAGGGCTCTAGCAAGATCTTGCCTGCAATGACTAAGAGAGAGACCTCCCCTGCCATGATTGTCACAGGACAATCTATTTCCTTTACCTTTATAGAGATGGACAATGGAAGTATCCTTGAACTCCTGGGGGGATAACCTCCTCTTGCCATATAATCTGGAAAATTTCAGTCAGTTTTTGTATGAGCATTGGTCTCCCTAACTTATAAATCCCAGTTAGAATAGAGTCAGCATCAGGTGCTTTGACACATGAAAGGAACCTAATGGCCCTCAAAACCTCTTCTTCAGTTGGAATTTCAGCTAAGGAAGTAACTTGAACTCAGATTCACCTACCTGAGCTAAATGGTCAATGGCCTCAGCATTGATTGATGGCGGTCTGTTGAGAACACTATGAAAGTGTTCAACCCATCTCTCTAGCATCATGTCCTTATCACTAATCAATATGACCCCATCAGCACTGAGTAGTTGTGATGCACCATAGGTTTTTGGTCGATAAATTGCTTTCAGAGAATCACAAAAGCACTTTGGATTATTACTATGAGCACAAAAGTAAATTTCATCTGTCTTCTTACTGAGCCAGGAATCCAGAGTCTAAGCTTTGCTTGTACTTTACTTTTGATGCAATTAAATGCTGCTTTCTTAGAGATGAAGGAACTATCTTGTTGGAAAATCTTATGGTGTTCTCATTTTTCATTTAGCAGCTTCTGAATTTCCCCATCATTTGCATCAAACCAGCATTGGTGTTTGCAAGTGTTCTGACCCAGATGAGCAGATACAGTGTAATACACCAAAGCTCTGAAAGCTGCCCACTCCTTTTCTGCTCCACTGTTGGCAACTGTGTGTTGGCTCAACTTTCTCTCCATGTTAGCAAAAAACTATTCAAGCACAAAGAAGAGCTCTAATTTGTTCACATTAATTCTTCTAGTAGTCATTTTGCCTTGGGGGTGGCACTTTGATGAATGTGAATATTTAGCTTGGAAAGGATAAGTTTATGACCAGACCAGCACTCTCCAATACACATTGCCTTCATCATTCTCACATCTTGTCTGTCTCTTCCCCTTACAATCACATGGTGTATCAGATGCCAATGTTTGCTGTGAGGGGTCATTCATGAAGTTTTATTGTGTTTAGGTAAATGGCAAACTGTTGGTGATGAGGTCATGCAATGTACAAACCTTCAGCATTAAGTGACCATTGCTGTTGCTGTCTCCAACTCCATTCCTCCTTAGGACTCCCTGCTTAGTCTGGTTGTCTGAGTTTACTCTACATTAAAGTCACTCAGAATTATAAGCTTGTCCTCTTTTGGCACATTGATGATAAGGATCTCTAAGTCTTCATAAAATTTTTCTTTGACCTCATCAGTGTTTGTCATGGTGGGAGAATAGACACTAATAATGACGGCATGACATTTTTTTGCAAGTGGCAATCTCATCGTCATGAGCCTGTCATTCATTCCTTTTGGCAGGTATACCAGCTTGCTGTCTAGATTAGTTTTGATTGCAAAACCTACATCAGCTTCACAGAGCTCCCCTTCACTGTGGCCACTCCAAAAAAATGTGTATCCAGTTCCAGTTTCAATAAGTTGACCTTCACTTGCCAGCCTTGTTTCACTCAAGGCTGCTATTTGGATGTGATACTTGTTGAGTTCTCTTGCAACAAGAGCAGTTTGTCTTTCAGGTCTACTAGATTTTGTGTCATCTGTAAGTGTGTGCGTGTTGCATTTGCTGATGTTAAGTAGAATCATCTTTGCAGATGTTTTTGTACATTTTATACATTTTTTTGTGTTTCAACCACAGAGATGGACTCCCCTGCCATGGTAATCAGACCAGGGTTGGATAAGCAGTCAATTTTTAGGACACTTTTTCTAGCCCTCAAAGGAAGGAAACTATATCCTGCTAAAAGACACCATAGACAATGAAGTAATAGCAATACTGGACATATATGCACCAAATGGTATAGCATCCAAATTCTTAGAGGAGAAGTTAAGTCAGTTACAGGAAGAAACAGATAGTAAGTGACCTCAACTTCCCCTTCTCAGAACCAGATAATTCTAACCACAAAGTAAAAAAGAAAGACGTTAAGGTGAATAGAGTTTTAGAAAAGTTAGATATGATAGACCTCTGGAGAAAAATGAATAGGAATAAAAAGGAATATACCTTTTTCTCAGTGCTACATGGCACCTACAGGAAAAAAATAACCATTCATTAGGCCATAAAAACCTCACAACCTAAAGCAGAAAGACAGAAATAATAGATTGGTCCATTTCAAATCATAATGCAATAAAAATTACATGTACTAAAGGGCCACAGAAAGATGAATTAAAATAAAAATTAATTGTATAGCAAATAATTTTATCTTAAAGAATGAGAGTATTAAACAACATAGAAACCATCAATAATTCCATCAAAGAAAATGGCAATAATGAGACATCATATGAAAATTTATGGGATGCAACCAAAGCAATACTTAGGGGAAATTTTATATTTCTAAATACTTACATCAATAAAATAAAAAAAAGAGTAGCTCAATGAATTGGGCATACAATTTTAAAAGCTACAAAAAGAACAAATTTAAAATCCCAAATTAAATACTAAATTAGAAGTTCTGAAAATCAAAGGAGAAATGGATAAAAGTAAAAGAAAACTATTCAACTAATACATAAAACTAAGAGCTGGATTTATGGAAAAAATCAGATAGATAAACCTTGGTTATTTTGAGTTTAAAAAAAGAGAACTAAATTAACAGAATAAAAAAAAATGAAAAGGGTGAATTCACCACCACTGAATAGGAAATTAAAATAATAATTAAGAACTATCTTGCCTAATTGTATAACAATAAATATGACAATCTAAATGAAATGAATGAATATTTATAAAAAATAAATATGGCACAGATTAACAGCAATGGAAATAAAATATTTGAATAATAATATTTTAGAAAAAAAAATGAACAAGCCATTGGTGAAATCCCTAAGAAAAATTTCCAGGACCAGATGGATTTGCAAGTGAATTCTACCAAAAATTTAAAGAACTTAATCCCAATCCTATATAAACTTTTTTTTTGGAAAAGTAGATCAAGAAGGAGTTCTACCAAATTCCTTTTATGACACACCTATGGTGCTGATACCTAAACTAAGAAGAACCAGAACAGAGAAAGAAAATTATAGATCAATTTCCCTAATGAATATTGATGAAAAATTTTAAATAAAGTGGTAGCAAATTTTACAGCAATTTATAATGAGAATAATACACTATTATGAAGTGGGATTTATACCAAGAATGCAGGACTGGTTCAATGTTAGGAAACCTTTTAGCATAATTGACCATATCAATTACAAAATCAACAGAAATCATATGATTACGTCAATAGATGCAGAAAAAGCTGTTAACAAAATACAATGCCCATTCCTATTAAAAACAATAGAGAACATGGGAATAAATGGAGTTTTCCTTTAAATGATAAGCAGTATCCATCTAAAACCATCCAGAAATATTATCTGTAATGGGGATAAGAAGCATTCCCAATAAGATCAGGGTGAAGTCCATCATCACTACTATTATTAAATAGTGTACAAAAATTTTAGCTTAGCAATAAGAGAACAAAAAGAAATTGAAGGAATTGGAATAGGCAGTCAGGAAACAAAACTATCCTTCTTAGCAGATAAGATGATGATATACTGAGAGAATTCTACAGAATCAACTAAAAAATTTACTTGAAATAATTAGCAACTTTAGCAAAGTTGCAGGATATAAAATAAACCCATATGAATCATCAGCATTTCTATACATTACCAACAAAGTCCAACAAGAAGAGATAGAAATAACTGTAGACAATATAAAATACT
>JAQQSK010007254.1:0-14060 GCA_028658325.1 Potorous gilbertii
ACTCTTACTGGGCAATGTTCCTCCTAAATTGTAGCCCACAATTAGTTTGGTAGTACTGCACATACACAATAGTCTGGATGTGGTTTGACCAGGAACTAACACCTCATTCATTCTGAAGTCCATTGCTCTTTTAAGTTCAGCATAAGATTCCACTAGCTTTTCTGACTGCCATATCAAACTGGTAACACATATCAAAGCACCAATCCACTAAAACTAAAACTTTATTTCATATGAATTATTGTTTCTCCCCTCTCTTCAGATTGTGAATTTGATTTTTTGAGCCAAAATGTTGGGACTTTATCATTTATCATTATGATATTCAGTCTCATTATATTGTCCTCTCATTTTCACATTCTGAGTAATAATTTTTTTTAATACTGTGTCTGTTAGCCAATGGGTTAATTATCCTACCCATATTAATGCTATGTGAAAATCTGATAAATATGCCAACTATGCTTTCATCTAAGTCATTGATAAAATTATGGATAAGCACAGGATCAAGAAGAGATCGCAAGTTCATTCCACTGTGGACTGCTCTCCAAACTATTTTTCTTTACTCACTATCCTTTTGACTCGTTAGTCTACTAGTTCCAACTCTACTCCCTTTGGTGTCTCCCAGAGGTCTACGACACTACGTGTCATAATGGGCTGGACCTGAAGTCAGAAAACCCTGAGTTCAAATCCAACTTCAGACACTAGCTGTGTGACCCTGGACAAGTTACTAAATTCTGTTTGCTTCAGTTTCCTTCTCTGTAAAAACGGAAATAGCCTCCTAACGTGGCCGGGATAATAACTGTACAGCACTTAGCACGTACCTGGCACATAATAAGCACTCTATTAATGTTAGCTATTGTCATCTAAATATGAGCTATTATAATTCCTTTTTGACTCACATAGCAATCTAAGTCAGAGGTACCAGTGCTATGTTCTCTATGTCCCCCCACTCCTACTTTCTACAACATCTGACAAAAAACAGCCACTTTTAAGAGGAACTGGCATGTTGGGGGAAAGAGATGCAGTGGAAAAGCCTCCACCCCTCATCCCTAGTCAAAAGAGGTTAAAAGATCCAAGGGGGGATGACTTCTATGGAAAAGGGACCATTAAATGATCAGCATAAAAACTCTCTTTCCCACCCATAAAAACAAGACAAGACATTCCAAACAACTACTGCAGTGCTTGTGTGGTCAGGAGAGCTGAAGAAGGTAAAACGGTATAAGCATTTTCTCTTTACCCTAGGAGAAATTCAACGTAATTTTTTTCCCTTTCAAAAAAAATCAAGGGATGCTGATTTTGACCTATTGAAATTAACAAGTGGAAATATAACATTAGATTGACATTCCCAAGACCCTATGAAAATAGGACAGAATGGGCCAAGGGCTCTTCTTGAATTTCTTTACAGCAAGCCCTTTGGCCTTCATCCAAGGACTGTCAAACACTTCCATATGTCTCCACAGATTCTAAGAATCAGCTTATATCACATTAGCTTAAGTAGAATAGAGAAACATTAATAGCTCAGCCAATCAAATCTTTAGTTATTAGCAAGGGAAGCTCAACAGGCAAAGAGAGAAAAACACAACTTTTATATATCTGACATAGAATCTTTCCTCTGGTTTAAATGCTTCATGATTTTTTTAATAACTGGATGGACATGGAACAAGGGAAGGAGTCTATGGCTGAGTCTGGTGTTTTGGGAATAGTATTTGAACTATAAGGAAGTATGAGATGAGTATGAGATAGGTGGAACAATGGAGAGCACCTGGGACCTGGAAGCAGGAAGACTCAAGTTTAAATAGGACCTCAAACACATATTCTTTTTTATAAACCTTTTTTATTTTTAAAAATAATTATACTTGATTTATTTTAATATTTTTTTAAATGTTGAGCTCCCTATTCTCTCCATCAGTCCCTTTTCCACTCATTCAGAAGGCAATCAATAATTCATGAAGTCATGCAAAATGTTTTTCCATATTAGCCATGGACAAATCATTTTTAACCTGTTTGCCTAAGTTTCCTTATCTGTAAAAATGACTGTAATGGCATCCACCTCGTAGAGTTGTTTTGGGTATAAAATGAGTTAATAGATGTAAAACGTTTTGCAAAGCTTAAAGTGCTATAGAAATGCTATTAGTGCTATTGTCATTGATAATAAGTATTACATGAGAATTCAGAGACACATGGGAAGGTTTCAATGGAGAGCTAAGAAAATGAAACTAAAATGACATGCCCAAGAGAATGGAAAAGCATTCATTAACCACTTATCATATGCCAAGCACTGGGTTAAAAACTAAGGACACATACAGAAAAACAAGACAGTGGCTGACATTTTGATCAGGGTGGGGCTACATAGACGGTGGCCAAATAGATAGGGTGACAGGCCTGGAGTCAGGAAGGTTCATCTTTCTGAATTCAAATCCAGCCTGACACTTATTAGCTGTGAGACTCTGGGCAAGTCACTTAATCCTGTTTGCCTCAGCTTCCTCATCAGTAAAATGAGCTGGAGAAGAAAATGGCAAATCACTCCAGTATCTCTGTCAAGAAAATCCCAAATGAGCTTGCAAAGAGTGGAGCACTATTGAAAAAGAAATCAACAACACACACATGTGTATGCACATACGTGTATATGTATATACACAAACACGCATAAGCATGTATACATACATATGAATATACACATCTATGCACACATATGTATACATATACAAGCATATATGTACATCTATATACACATTTATATGTATGTGTATATATATCTATAGATATCTATATCTATAGATATAGATATCTATAGATATATGAATGAATTCAGCTGTAGGGCAGGAGGAAAGCCCTGATGGTCCGTAGAGTCAGGACAGTTCAGATATCACAAGCCACCAGACTCTTTAGGATATACCAGTCAAAAGGCAAAGCCAGAGGGCATAGCAACAAAGCACATGGGAAGACTTAGGGGATATTTCTCTCATGCTTTCCATCTTGATTTAGTCTAAAATCCTTGACATTTATCACATTAAGACTGCAGGGTAACTAAATAGCAGAAGCAAAAGCAGCATATACAGGCAATAACTCTAGGGAGAATACCAGCCTCTATCCCACTAGGGTGAATTTCCATCAGTTTTCATGTATAGGATATGAAGTATCCCAGAGAACTGATGAAGCTCCCAAAGGGCAGCATTGTCCTTTACGATGAACATTAGAATGGCACTAAATGAAGTCAAATTCTTATTAACTATTTCAGTTAATTACATCTTGGTTTCAGAGATGAAACATTTCCCTCCTCTTGGTAGGGAGGTGAAGAATTAATGGCAGCTATGGTCCCACACAGGTCAGTCTGTTCAGTTTTGTCTAACAGTTTTGCTTTATTGCAAGGGAAGTTTTGGAGGTGGGAAGAGGAAAAGGGAAAAATAAAAGTCATCAATAAAATGTGGGGAAAAAACCCACCTTTAATTCTGACTCTATTGCCTCTCCTAGTTATCTTTCTACCCTCTCTCCTTTTCACTGTCAAACTTTGGCTATGAAACTCAGAGTGGGTACAGAGCTCTTGCTAACTTCAGTTTCTCTACCTCAGATCTTGGACACATAAAATTCACTAAACTTTGGAATGCTAATATTTGGGTGCCTGCATTAAGAATACATAAATTAATAATTATCTTTTATGTTTAACATAGTGAAGCTGTTCCCTTGATCAGCTTCGGATTATTCTGTATCTTGGGCAGATGATTCATAGTAGTTGAAGCCTGGAGCCTAAGGAATTTTTTTTTCACATGCAGACTGCTTAAAGGCACTGTTATTCTGTTTCTTTAAAATGGAACTTTAAGTTCTATTGCCATAATAATCGAGCAAAGAGAAAGAATGCAGTAGGGGGCAACTGGGAGTATGGTGGGGGTAGGAAAGAAGAGGACTGGAAATCTGGAGTATTAATATAGGAAACCTTTTTTTTTTAAAACTACTCAAACCAAGAAAGTGATTCAGGAGATGGCCTTTAGAGAGTCTTTCTAAAAAGAGGTATTTTCTACAATCCCTTCTCCATTTGAATTGCCTTCTTTCTACATTTCAAAGTGCTTTTAAATCAAAAGGAAGCCAGAAGTTCCTAGGTGTATGATGAATAACCTCATCCAGGGGCAAGTAGATAGTTCATTCAAAGTCAGGTATCTCCATAGTTATTTAAAAGTAATACCAAATAAGTTTGGCAGAGTATCTCATTAACTGTTTAAAGAACTTTTGCACTATTCATGATTTCTTTATGTATTTTCTTGTTGTTCAGTTGTTCCAGTCATATCTGACTCCTCCTGACCCCATTTGGGGTCCTCTTGGCAAAGACACTGGAGCTGGTTTGCTATTTCCATCTCCAGCTCATTCGACAGATGAGGAAACTGAAGCAAACAGGTTTAAGTGACTTGCCCAACGTCACACAGCTAATAAATGTCTGAGGCCACATTTGAACTCAGGTCTCCTGATTCCAGGGTCAGGACTCTAGACATTGTGCCCCTTTTTGTATATGGAATCATATTCTTAAGTAATGAACTATATTTTGAAGTCATTCATGTGGTCATACTGAAAACGGTACCACCAAAAATCAGAAACTTGGCAAAACAGCAGTTAATCAAATTCATTGCTCTTTGGGAGTTTCTAAAATATAAAACTATTTATGTGACTATGGATACATAGGTTTAACATGAGATATACATCCTTGTCACTCTAGAGAAACAAAGAATAAAAAGACACTGTCATGTCCTCATAGACCTGGAATGGGGGAATAACTGAGTTTGAAACCTGCCTCAGACACTTACACAGCTTTATGAGACAAATTATCTCAAAGTACCTACCTCCCAGGGTTACCATGACTACAAAATGAGTTAATACAATGGCCTTGTTGATTGACTTCCCTTTCACCTGGACACTTGGAGGCCATTTAGTCTTATTAATTGGCCTAATTTCAACATTGTTGTATCTCTGGGAATAGGAAGGCCTGGGGGAGGAGGGGAACAGCTGGTGTGTGGGGCAGTCAGAACACACACAACATTTATTAAGTTTGCTGTCTTATATGGGTTCTGTTCTTTCCCCCCCTCAAAAAAAAATTACAAGAGTAATCAGATCACTAATCACAAACCACCACAACAGATAATATAACAATAATGAGAAAGTTTGAAATATTGTGAGAATTACCAAAATGTGATACAGATGCTGTGTGAAAAATGGTATGGATAGACTTCCTTGACACAGAATTGCAACAAACCTTCAATTTGTAAAAAACACAATATCTGCAAAGGGCAATAAAGCCAAGCACAATAAAATGAGGTATACCTGTATGCTGATGTAGCTTTAGCTTTTAAACTCAAATGTAAGTATTGTCCATTTAATGGGACACACCTTCATTATAAAAACTATGGATAATATCCAAATGATACTGTGGATAACTAAGTGGTCCAATGGATGGAATTCAGGGTCAGGAATAAGGAAGATCGGAGTTCAAATCCAACCTTATTAACTGTGTGATCCTAGGCAAGTCACTATAGTTAGTGCTCCTTACCTCAGTTTCCTTCTCTGTAAAATGGGGCTAATAATAGCATCTACCTCCTGGGGTCATTATAAAGATCCAATAAAAAATATTTGTAAAGTGCCTGGCACATAGTAGGTGCTATATAAATGTTAGCTATTTATTATTTTGCAGGATAAGTTAGTGAAAAACTAGACACGAGAGGAGGACTCCAAATTTTAAGTGATAAAAGCTTTTACTTTAAAATAAAATGTTGATGGAACTCTTGCAGTAGAATTTCTTTAAATTATTTTCAAATATTCAATGGCAGTAACATTAAATAACAAGTTAATTTTTAAAAATTATACATTTCCAGATTAATTCACTCCAAGTCTTTATTACAATCCAACATTATGAACAACTTATTTAGTGAGAGGAATGAACTATTTTGTAATCTGTGCTTTATAATTAGGAAGACTATTGAATAAGATGGTTCAGTATAATTTTTACTTTTTCCTTTACTTAAATGTGCTAATGGGGGGATGCTCAGTAAAATACACATTAGCTTGAATTTCACATTTGTATTTGCTAGGTTACTCCTATTTTGGCTTGAATCATGGAATTATTTTTTTAAATTTAGCAACACAACACACTTCCCACAAAAATCACTTAGAAGGATACTTAAATTGTAGTTATTTATTTTCATATTTTTTGAATTCTTTATTTATGGCCTGATATTCAAGTTAGCTTCACAGATGTTTGTTTCATCACTAGTGTATTGATTTGTTTCTTGGCATTTACCCAATGAGCTACAATGGGATTTGGTGCAAAGTTTTTTAAACTAATTAAAATTAATCTTTTAAAAAAGAATGAGAATATAAATGGGGGGGGGGGTGTCTAACAGAACAACGATCAGTGTACTTTATATAGCTGGATCCATTCAATAAATGATTTCAGAACCCTGCCTCTACATTTTGGTTGACTTCAACCAAAATCCACTGATTCATTTCCCCCTTTAGCGAACTATACAGTGTGCAAAGCTGACAGCTGATAGCAAGCTGTCTTTACAACTTTCTTCTTTAGGGGAAAACCCGAGACTTTCACAACAAAATTTGAGATATACTACTATAAGAATACTTTTTTCTAAATTTCAGCACAGAGTTTTGTCACCTAGGATGTGCCTAGGATGTAGGCATTCCAAACGGGCATTGGTTAGAATACAGAAAATATATCCTGCATTTCACAGGATATTTCTAGGATGTCCTAATTCACTTAGCAGTTACAAGTGCAATCTCTTCATCCATAAGCAGGGAAGGGTTTTCTTTCCCTTTCAGGGGGCTAAGTTTTATAAGCTAAAATGAACTAACAGTAGTAAAGTGATTTGAAATCTTTGGATGATTCACTGGAGTCCCCAGAGCACTATGGTTAATAAGCAAGCAGCCGGACATAATTTCTCAGTAGCAAAGACTCATTCATTCTACTAAGACCCAGTTCCAAAGAAAGCCCCCAGCCAGGACTTAGAATAATTTTAAAATTCCCTTCTCAGGCTTAAAGAACGCCTGGAATTCAGTGGCCTTTAGCCTGTGAAAAGAAAGGCCACTCCATACAGAGGAAAAGACCTCTCTGGATTTGCAGTCAGAGGACTTGAGTTCTTGGCCTATCACCTATGCTACTTGTTACCTGGGCGGCCTTGGGCAAGTCACTCGACCTCTGACCCTCACTTCCCTACTTAAAAGGAGAGGGTTGGATTGGATTAGAGGGTCTCCTTAAATCTAGGATCGGTGCTGACTCGTAACAACCCCTGCAGAAAAGTACTGAAAATTCACCAGCCTATTGCATTAAAAAAAAAAAGGCCCATTCCACTGTATCCTTTCTCCCCAAAGTGGGTTTACTTAGACTCTGAATTTCTCCAGTGAGCACACAATAGGCGCCTAATAAATGAGGAAATGAAGCCAGTTCCATGGAGTAGGAGAAAACTTCGCCACTCACCGACCCCTTTGTGAGTATGGGATAGGCAGCTACCATAGATCCGTATCTGTTACTTTCTAGAGAGGTCTTGGCCAGATTCCTCCAAGTAACGCCCTTCCTTCCCACCCTTTCCCTCCAGGGTCTCTGCAGAAGTCATCGCGGGCCCCGCCAGCATCCAGAAAACACTCGAGGGACAAGCGGAAAGAAACGCACAAAAGTCCTTTCCATCTCGTTAAAGAGACTCTCAGGAGAAAGTGAAAGCGTTTCAACCCAGGATGTCTCCGGAGTGATCCCAGCCAGGGATCGGACTGGGGAAATGGGGGCACTCCCTTCTCCACACCTGCAGCCGCGAGTGGGGAATAAAGGGGCTGCGGGCGGAGGACGCTCGCTTCCACTTTGGAAAGGAGCAAGTGTAGAGACGCCCTGACCTGAGCTCCCTCCTCCCACGGCCATAACAACGCCAACCCCAAAACAAGAGCCAAGAAAAAGGGGATTCCAAGAAGGGAGGGTCTGGGTGTAAGCTCCCCACTAATTAAAACAGGATTTCGGTCCCCCGAGACGAGGCAGGGACACGCAATTTTCACTACGTCCGCCTCCACGAGTGCCCCGGGGCGCAAAGGGCGAGGGCCTAAAGCGGCACATCCTTTAGCGCCCCAAGTCCCAAAGGTACTGCCAGGAGGAAAGGGAAGCCCGGCGACGCCCAGCCCAGCCGGGGCACGTCTGGCTCAGCACGGCTCCCCGGGGAAGCCTCCGCGCCACCAGGGCAACCCAGGCATCCGGGCTCCTGGCCCGGGCTAGAACGGGGAGCGGGAAGGGAGAGAGGGACTTGCCTGGGGCCGCTGGCCTGACAGCCGGTGCGGGACAGCAGCAGCCCGACGTGGAGAAAGCACAGGGAGGGCTTCAGTCGGAGAGCTCCGGGCTCCCTGGCGTTCGCGCCCAGAAGGGCAGCTCGTGGTGCCCCTTCTGCTCTGGCCTCTGGGCTGCCCCCAGGCTCGGAGCCAGAGCGCGGGCCTCTTAAGCCGGGACTGGGTGTGGAAGTGGCCGCCGCTCCTGGGTCTGGGTTATTGTGACTCAGGCTATTTCCTGTTTGGAGGTTTGGGAGAAAGGAGGAAAAGACGGAGCGCGGCCAGCCCCCAGGGTGGGGGAGGGGGCAGTGGGGACGCCTCCTCTCGGGGCGCCTTCCCTGGCGGCCAGGTGAGCCCCCTAAGGTGCTGCTGCTAACGCTGTCGGCCGGGAAAGGGCCTGGACAGGAGAGGCATGGAGCGCCTGCCGCAGCCACAGCCGCCCGGACACCTGTTTCTCTAGACGAGCCCGGCTGATACTTTGGGGAGGGGGGCCACCCTAGGGCGAGTGCGGGTCCCAGGGTCCCCTCCCTAAGCCGCGGGGCCCAGAGCGCTCCAGCGTTGGCTCTGCTCCACCAGAGGGTCCCTGCCCATCCCGGCCCGGGCCCTCAAGCTTTACAGTCCCTCTGGAGCTCCCTGTCCTCTCTCCTCTTTTTTCTTGCCCTGATTTCCGTTCTCATAAACTTCTCGACGCATCGGGAAGGAAAGGTTCCTTTACTCCCGGCCTCAGGACGTAGGAGCCGGAGATGCCCACCCCTACACCAGAATAGCAAGGAGGCGCTTTGGGGACTAACTGCCAGGTGGGTGGGTCGCGCTGGCCAGCGTTGCCCTCGGCAGTGTTAAGGAGGGGGCCTGAGATTTGGGAGAGAGTGAACCCTTTCCCCTGGTTTTCGCTTCTCCCTTCTCCACCCCCATCCCCGCCCGGGGATCCCCAGATCTTGCTCTGCCAGAAATACCGGTTCCTTACTCTGGGACAATGGGTGTGGGATGGCACTGAACTCTGCACGCGGTGCTTAGTCACTTTATTAGATCTGTGCTGGCCCAACCATAGGAGCCAGAAACTGTTGCGATGATAAAGACATTCTCTACCAACCAGGTGTTTCTTCTTCCCTTTTGCCCTTATAAGTACGTAAGGAAAATCTCGACTCTTGAGTAACAGTAGGAATAGCCATTTGTATTGCATGGCATTTAAAATTGCAAAAGGTTTTACACAATCTTATTTGAGATCCAGAACAGCCCTGTGAGATAGGTGCCACCGGTTTTATTGCCCCCGTTTTAAAGGAGTGGAGACAGGCTCAGAGAGGTTAAATGACTTGCCCGGGGTCACATGGGAGAAAGTCGTGGAGTTTTCTCTTACTGTCTCTAGGCATTCTTAGAATGAAGGGGTTCTTTTTCTCATAGGGATGATTCTTTGGGGCAGAAATTCTTAAAATGTTGTCCAAGAGTTTTTGAGGTATTCATGTTTATAATTAGTCACCTGTAATATGCCTAACACATTAGTAAAGTATTTATTTTAAATCGTTCTCATAAAAGTATTTTCCCTCCCCCAATAACAAGCAAGCAGGTAACCAACAGGATCTTCGGCTTTTGCCTTACCCTCAAGGTTTCAACTGACAAAAAAGTTTGAAAACCGCTACTAGAAGAGTAGTAATTTATTGTTAATAATATTTATTGTTAATAATAATAAATCAAATATTCATGATGCTGTCAATATGGTAATTCCTTCCTGGGTGCAGATTGAAAACCTTTTAGCCTTCTTGAGTTTCTATAGCTTTCAAAAAGAATGCATTAACCAGTGGCCAACCAATAGCCAACGTAACCAGCTTGGTGCTCAGGTAACTGTTGTAGACTACCTTTGGAAGTACCTGAAGCCTTTTCCCTTCAGTAGGGCCTGCCAAGAGGTGAATCAGGGTCACCTCTTCGCTATGATGAGTTACTGGAATAAGATTTTAGTGCTTGATTATTATAATTCATAAAAGTGGCGCAAATCTATCTGACCTCTTCAGTGTTTTCCTCCCAAATAAATGTGTACGTTATTTCCTCCTTAAAAGTCATGGACTGTTTCCTTATATTGTTGTATTCCTCAAGACTTTAACAGTTATTTGCTGAGTAATAGTCACTTAATAAATACTTGTTGATTCATTAATTGAACGATCCTTCAGGGCATTTTTTTAAAAAGCATTTAACTCCACAGAAGAGAATAAGGCCTTAAAGTCTCTCTTCAAAGTATGTTAAAAGTATATTTTATGTTAAAATCATTCAAGATTTTGTCTATAATGGATGGGATTACCTGCTAACCTCAGGTGCCTCTCAAGGCTCTATCCTAACCTTTGGGCCTCTATACTATTTTACTTGGTGATCTCATCAGTTGCCTTAGATTCAATTATCCTCTCTATCTAGATGATTCTTGGGATCTATTAATCCAGCTAGGTGGCACAGTGGATAGAGAGCTGAGCTTGCAGTCAGGGAGACTTGAATACAAATCCAGCCTCAGACACTTAGCTAGGTGACCCTAGGCAAGTCAATTAACCCATTTGCCTCAGTTTCCTCATCTGTTAAATGAACTGGAGAAGGAGATGGCAAACCATTCCAGTATCTCTGCCAAGAAAACTCCAAACTGGGTCATGAAAAGTCAAACAGGACTGAACAACAACAAACAGCCTCTTTCCTGATCTGCAGTCTTAAACTGAATGTCTCATAGACATCTTAATCTCATTATGTTACTGAATATTTCCCCTTTTCTCCAGACACTACTATCAGCTTGGTATAAGCCATAATCATTTCACCCTGGACTCTTGCAATAGGCTTATTTCAGTTCCCCTGCTTCAAGTCTCTTGCTACTCCAATCCAACTTCCATTCTGTCATCAAAATGATTCTCTTAAAGTGCAAGTTTGTCTATGTATACACTCTCCTCAATAAATTCCATTAACTCCCTGATTCACAGAGTCAGACTGAGACAACTGAAAAACAAAAACCTCTCTCCAGGAGCAGCTAGGTAGTGTAGAGGCTAGAATGCCAAGTCTGAAGTCAAGAAAAATCATCTTCCTGTGTTCAAACCTGGCCTCAGATACTTACATGCTGTGTGACCCTGAACAAGTCACTTAAATCTGTTTGCTTCAGTTTCCTCATCTGCAAAATTAACTGAAGAAGGAAATGGCAAATCACCCCAGTATCTTTGCAAAGAAAATCCCTAATGGGGTCACAAAGAGTCAGACATGACTGAAAGTGTCTATGTCATGAGCCAAGCATATGTGCCAAGCAGACCTGAAGTCAGGAATATCTGAGTTCAAATGGGGACACAGTAGAGAAAGAAATGTCAAGTCACTCTAGTATCTCTGCCACGGATGAGTAAAGACAGGACATAACAACAACAAACAGATGTGCCAGACATAGTGCCTGGGATACAAAAAGAGGCAAAAAAAGTCTCTCCCCACAAGGAGCTTGCAATCTAATGAGGAAAACCACACACAAAACAGAAGCTGAAAAAGGGAGAGAGGAGAAAGGGATTGGGCCTGATGTTTGATGGAGTACAAACCAAGCTGAATTACTGATAGAAGTGGGAGGGTTACCTAGAATGTTCATAGTCCTCCATAAAGAAAGACTTTGGGAGGAATTTAGTGTTCCACCTTCCATCCTCCAGTCTATGGGGACTGGCTACTGAGGGGTTAAGAAGATGTTGCCTATCAAAAACTGAGTCAGTGTGCATGGTGATGAGATTTCTGGTGGTCAGCTTATCCTGGGGGGAGCATGATGTTCCTAAGAATCCAAACCTAGAAAAGCTGCTGATGAAAAGCGGTGACCTAACTGGAGAGTCATGACCTGACTCTCAGGAAGACCATTAGCAAATCATTTCACCTTTTTAGGCCTTATTTTCCTCACCTGTAAAATGGGGATAGTAATATCTAGGACCTACCTCACAGAATGTATTTAAAACACTTGGTAAGCCCACTTCAAGCAGTGACAGCCATGGTTATGGATAGGAACTTTGTATTGACAATAGGTTGGACAGAGGGATCACTTCCCACTCAGGTCTGCATAACCCCAAATGGAGCAAGACCCTCAAAATACCCCAGTTACATTTACAATCTTGGTTTCAGTCTCATAACTCTGTCTCTTTCAAGAGTCAGTGCCCTAATACTACCTCTTTCTGGTCTCCTTAATTAGAAACTACCCTTTTGAACTACCATTTTGACTCCTGTAGGTAAAGAAAACAGCTTTCTTATCATGCCAAGTACCCTATTTTAGGGTGTGATCTGACCCCTTTTACTTCCTGTAATTCTAGGGTTCAGGTAAATGTAACTGGGTAATATCAGTGTCAGTGTCTCAGAAAACAGTAACTGCCTGTCACAAGGAAGGCAAACAAAATGGAGCTTTGTCTCTCTGGGAGCAATAAATAAGGAGGAATGGTGGCTTTTCCTGATGTCCTAGTTCCAGTGGGAGTATAGAAGAACTGATGGATGTGCCTAGAGCCAAGAACTTGGTGTCCTTGGCTGTATACTGCATTTATGTTACTATACGTCACAGTAACACCCTTGTGACCACCTTCTCTTTCAATTCCTTTGAGGTTTTCCATTGTTTGGTTTTAAAAGTGGAAATGTCTCATAAAATGTTGTTTTGCTGATTGCATTAAATTTCTAAACAATGAGTACAGCACATAGCCAGAACTTTTTTAAAAAGAGAGTTGATTGGGACAAACAAGGTAATATCAGTCCTTGCCCATTTAAGTGATATCCCTTTTGAAATGATTTTTTAAAAAAATGATTCAAGCTTTAAAATTCAGCTTCTATTTGTGTCCATTCAAACACAATTGACAAGAAAAGAAGCAGTTTTGTATGCAAAATGTGATTGGTTGGATGCAGAATAAACCAGAAAAATGGCATGCAAAATTACCATAATAAAGTAAATGAAAAGAGCACTAAATAACCTAAGTAACTGAAATTACCTAAGTAATTTAAAATTTTATTTATTTTATTTTTAATTTATGGAATAAAACAAACATTTCCATAACAAAGTATAAAATAATTTTAGAAAGATGATTGTACATGAAACTGCAAATCTCGTATGTACAATTTGCTATCCCTTTAAAAAATATATGGGGGGGAGCCAAGATGGCGGAGTAGAAAGACTCACATTTGCTAGCTCCGAATCCACAGCCCATAGATTTCCTGTAAAAAGAACTCCTGACAAATTCTGGAACAGTGGAAGCCGTGCAGCAACACAGTGAAGGAGATTTCCGTTGCAGAGAGCCCTGAAAAACCGACCGCAAACGTACCCCGGAGGGGAGCTGAGCCCTGCCGAGCCCTCCCCTCCCCCACCCCGGCCACGCGGCACTGAGAGGAGTGAGCAGAGCCCAGCAGGCAGCAGGGACCTGAATCTCCGGGCGGCCGCGAAGGTCCCTCCACCCACAGAAGAACAGGTCAGTGAGAGAGACGGGCTGAGAGGGGAGCAGGGTATCTCCGGGACTTGGACCCCCTCGAGAGGCTGCCGCCAACCTCGGCAGAGGCAGAGGCCCCTTGGCCAGAGGCCCGCAGAGCAGGCAGGAGCTCCACCCCAGCTCCTTTACAAAAGATCTCTGCATAAAACCCCTGAGGGAACTGAGCCTGAGAGGTGGCCCTGCCCCCACCTGAGAACCAGCAGATAAGCTCCCATTGAAGAGCAGTCAGGCCTGCCGCCAAAAGCCCTGAGGCTGGGGAACAGCATTTGAATCTCAGACCCCAAGCACTAGCTGGGCAGATCTAGACCAGGGGGTGGAGAGGACTCTCAGAAATCAAGTAACTGG
>JAQQSK010007255.1:0-14060 GCA_028658325.1 Potorous gilbertii
TAGGTCTAAAACCAAGAATCACCTACCCAGCAAAACTGAGTATAATACTTCAGGGAAAAATATGGTCTTTCAATGAAACTGAGGACTTTCAAGCATTCTTGATGAAAAGACCAGAGCTGAAAAGAAAATTTGACTTCCCATACTGTTTTCTTTAAAAATATTCCACTCCAGCCAAACTAATCTGCTTTCTATCACCACTCAAAAGCACTTTGTGGTTTCCCACCTCCACAGCTTGGTTCCTGAAATCCCCTCCTCTTTTTCTTTCTCAACTCAATTTATAAATTCCCCAGAGTTGGTAATGGCAGAGTCATGATTAGAATTCAGGAACTCAAAATTCCTAGTCTAGTTCCCTTTCCATTATACCATATTAATTCTCAATGTTGGTGCTGAATACTTCTAATACCTTTGCTACCTGTATAGTACTTAACAAGTATTACAGTATAACAGAATGTGGGATGATCCTGGAGTCAGGAAGAGCTGAGTTTGAATCCAATCTTGAATACTTACTATCCATATGATTCTGGGTAAGTCATTTAGCTCTATTTGTCTCAGTTTCCTCATCTGTAAAATGAACTGGAGAAGGAAATGGCAAACCACTTCAGTATCTCTGCCAAGGAAACCTCAAATGCCATTATAGTCAGACCTGACTGAAACAACTGAACAAAAGTAATAGAAGAGGTAGTGGAAGCATTAGCTTTGGTGTCAGAAGATCTGTGTTCTTATCTTTGGTATGCTATTAATTCATTGTATACATGGCTAAGTTACTCAACCTCTGTGGGACATGGCCATCCAATAAGATAAATAGTGATGTTAGATGATTTCCAAGATTCCTCTCACTTGTCAGATTCTATTAGTATTATAATATTGTATCTCTCTGCCCTATATTCCTAATAATATTACAAAATATGGGAATCCTTTTTCTTAACTCTATATTATTCAGAAATTGTAACAGTGCCCTTCAAATTGTAGGCACTCAATGAATCACAGAAGCACCAGGCAGTAGAAAGATCAACTAAACCTTTCCTCTCATTTGAAAGACAAAGGAAAATCACTTGCTTAATGCCACATAACTGGTCAGTGAAGTCTGGGACTAAAACCAAACTCTTTCTTACTCACAGGATGCTTATCTTTTGCCTACATCACACTGCCTCCTCTACATTTTGTTTAATGAAAGAACAGATGAGTAAATGAATTAAATGTGAAGTTCAGGAAATTGTTTGCACTATGCCTAAGATCTCTTGTTAACCATTTCTGCCAATCCAAGGTTTAGAGTAAGACTATCTTTAGAGAATTTTATTTAAATTGAATATCACCTTTATAGCTTGAACTGTTTTTATTTTATTAGCATAAATATTGTCAGCAATTAAAAAGATGCATGAGGAATCACTGAATAGCTGTTTTTTCAGACCACTTTTCACCTGATGCTTATAATAAAGATGAGTCAGAAGTTTAAAGGAATATAAACCAACAAATAAACAAAGCATCACAAAATATGGTTTCATATAACAACAAGCCACTGCGATGCAGGAAAACTGCCTCCTCAGTGAAGTGAATGGAAAATTTCAAAGAGCCTCACATCGTCAATTCCACTGATATGACTGACTGTGTACCTTGTTGCATCATCAAAGCATCTAGGCTGATGAAGACAACTGTTCTGTAGTAGAAAAATATATGACACTATGGTTTATGAGACCTTTGTTCTGATATATTCTTTTATATCCTTGGGCAAATATTCTGAGATTTAGGGATTACTTTAGAAGCTTGAAGAGAAGTTTCTCCAGTTGTTTTCCTACCAGTAGCTAATGGCAAACACCTTCTAAAGAAATGACTCTGAGACAGCCCTGTATCTCTACCAGTGACTAAAACAAAAGATCATCTTTTATTAAAACTAGAATATAGGTAAAAGAGGCAGCTAGGTGGTACAAAGGGCCTAGAATCTCAAAGACTCATCTTCCTGAATTCAAATTGATCCTCAGACACTTACTAGTTGTGTAACTCTGGGCAAGTCATTTAACCTTTTTGCTTCAATCCCTCATTTGTAAAATGAGCTAAAGAAGGAAAAGAGAAACCCCACCTGGAGGTCACAAAGAGTCAGATGTGACTAAAATGATTAAAAAACAAGATGTGTTCTCCTTTGAAAATCATTAATAGGCCAGTAATAGCTACTTTTGAGTGCCAGATGAGCAATGCATTCTTGTCAGGACTAGTAGAATTATGGCCCATATAGCCAATGCCAACTGTCATTTAGGCTGAAAAATCATGAGCATCTGTGGATTATTGAATTGCATAGAAGTAATTCAGAAGGTTTTCAGCTTTCCTCTTACATATAGGGGGAAATATATATATACGTATATATGTTTATGCATGTATGTATATATGTGTATATCTACATATGTGTGCATATACACACATATATGTAGATATACGTATATATACACAAACACATGTAGCACCAATGCAATATATTCACTCCTACTGTGGCCATGAATATCCCCATGCAATTCTGAATGGGGAAATACCACAGATTCTCCATATGAAAGACAAAACCATCATAGTGACAAAAATCCACACACAATAAAAATGCAGAGAACAACACTATCCCTAAACCTTCCCCCTTTAGGCTTCTCCCAAACCAGGTCCCTTAAACAAATCATAAACAGACTTCTCTTAATCAAAATGCCCTTCTCACACCCACCACCAGCTGGGGGTTTGCCTGCATCTCTCAGCTCTGACTGCCCTCTCACGAATTTCCCCTCAGTTCTTCTTCTTCCTGTTCCACCCATTCAGCAAACTTCTCCCACCACAGGCTCTATGGAACTCAGAATCCCATGTGACCCAGGAAGGGTGCATGGGCCTATTAATGAATGGGAAAGATTTTCCACATAAATTACCATTACAACACATGCATATGTGTGTGTGTGTGTGTGTGTGTGTCTGTGTCTGTGTGTGTGTAACATAGGATAGTGATATCTTGTCACTTTTTTTTGTCTATTTAATGGTTGGCTAAGACAAGAGTAACCAGACTCAGAATTTTACTTCATCTTACTTACACAAGACTTTGCTTTAAGGTCTATAAAATATCTTATTTTCTATCTGTAAATTCAAGTTTTTAAGAATTGTCCTTTCTATTCATATGGATTTCGTTCTATAACCCTTACCTGTTCTAAATAAGGGAGTTTGATCCAAGGGTCCCTCGCTGTTTAAGAATGCAAGCATAGCTAGAGAGAGATCTATTTAAATATGTAAAACAAAAAATCTCTTTTAATTATGTACAAATATTCTTTTATCCCAAATGGGACTCCCACCATGATATTCAGTAAAGGGGATAATTGAGAAAACAAGATGCATATGGGAAAAGACAGGAACCAATTGAAGCAGCTGAGAAAAGTAGAAAGACAAACATCAAATATTCATTGATCTTTTTAATCAGGTATGACAACAACAAGTCAGTTTCAACAACCTAGATATGTGGCTTAAACTTAATTCTCTAGAACCACGTTCCAAACTGAAAGGCAGGCTATATGCAGTAGGCAGTCTATAAGTTAATATTCACTTAGAGCTTCTGTTCCATTCTTCCTCTATTGGAGTGTTTTGTATTTCTGAGGTGGGCAAAAGCAGATATATGGCAAGAAGTCCAAAAGGACACTCATTACAAGTCAGATAAGGCCTCTAGACTTGAGTTTGTCCATTATATGAATCATCATCTCCTTTAGCTATAATATTAGCTGTTTGTGAGACTCAAGATAATATTTACTAAAGTATTTTGAAAAGAGGTAATTATTGAGTAAAGATAAGAAATCAATTACTAAAAGGGAGTAGAAAAGTATTATAAAAAGAGCTAGCATTTCAATAGTGGCTTAAGATTTGCCAAACACTTTCCATACGTTATCTCATTTGTTTTTCACAACAACACTTTGAGGAAAGTTCATTTTGATCCAATTTTTCACAAGAGGCAACTGCAACCTGAAAGAGCAGATAATTAATACACAACTAACACGTGTCTAACAAGGGATTATTAACTCAGAATTTCCTGACTCCTACTATGATGCACTATCCACTGTATCATCTAGCTGTCTAATGATAGCTGAAATGTATATAGCCCTTTAAAGTTTACAAGCATTTAAACATGTATTATCTCACTTGGTTAACAATCTTGTAATATTACAGATGATGAAAGTGAGATTCAAAGAGCTTAAATGAAATGCCCAGGGTTTTACAACTAATAGGTGATTAGGATAGCATTTGAACTCATGTCTTTTTTACTCCAAGTTTGGCCTTCTATTCATTGTAACACCTTGCTCACAAATATAAGCTTGGAGAAAATGAAGAAATATAAATAGATACCTCATCTCCCTTCCTTTGTGAAGTGATAGTGGTAGGAGAAATGAGTCTCCATGGATGTGGAATATTGCATATGTAATTTTTTTCATTGTACAGGCAGTTCTCACTTTACCTGAATTTTCATTACAAATTTCATTTCTGGGACAGGAAGGGGAAACTGGGTGAGCAGTCCTGGTGCAATCCCATGCTAGAAGACGACAGAAGATTTCACTTACATTAAACAAAAACTGGTTGTATTAATAAAATTGCTGATTTATTCACATTTTTCTCTTTGTTTTATTCCCTTTACATTTTTATTAAGGGATAACTCTCTGGAAGGGAATATAAAACATGGCATATGGGGGAAGTCTAGGCAATGTAAAAGTAAAATAATATTAATGAAAAATCTATTATTTAAAGAAGAAAATGGAAGACTTTTTATCAATATAGTTTGGTTGGTGCTTGGTTGATTAGAAGTCATGACTATGTAAGCACCGTAGGGTTCATGTAAGATGTGTCCCCTTTCCCAGTAAAAATTACTGAACTTTAGTGAAGAGAATAACAATTCATACAGTGAAGAGACTTGAAACCATGCTATAGGAAGTCTAGTTAAAAAGACCAGGAATGTTGAGCATGGAAAGAGACAGTCCTTTTCAGTAACTTTACTCAATGCCTAAAATTTTAATTTCCACCACTTAAAAGAGCTATAGTATTTCTCCCTTCCTACTCCAAGACTTTATCAAGGGAAGATTGATCATTTCTGTGTATATGACATGCAGTTCTAAGGAGTAAGCCACTTTATCAGCAGATTCTAGCTGCTTTAAAATGGGCCTCTAATCCCTAAATCCCATAACCATTATTTTGCATAACAAATGAAGTTAACAGAGTTTTAATTAAGTATGTAAACTAGTCCCTCAGAATATGCTGACTTACACAGGTTTCTAATTCATTAGCTAATAAAAATTATCTAAATATGCACATAGCCATTGTGTTGGGTTTTTTTTTCCAAAACCACACACTATATTTAATTTTTCAATTTAGTTTGGAATGTAAATGTTAAAGCATACCTGATGTTATCATTGCATTTGCTGAATGTCTTCTCTGAGATAGCTCTGATCCAGGGGGCAGGTGAATTAGCTCATGTGCAGCTGGAGATGTAGTACCCTTCATGGTCTAGGGTGACTAGGAATATTAGGGGAATGGATTCCCTCAGAAACAGTATTTTTTGATGTTGTAGCCAAGCTGAAATTGAATGATTGCTGGAACCACAGCTGTAAAAATCAACCCTGTACTCATGCCCCAGGCCTAATAGAAATTACATATTCCTTCCCATTCATTCCGGGACAATTTTGTTTAGTATTCAAGGAAAGGTATATTTGTGGAACAACTCTGCAATAAGGTCTACATCAAAATATTCATGTGACAATTCAAAGCAATTAACTCCAAAGTTTTGGTCAGATCAATATAAAATAAAAGGAAATTCTAAGACTTTCAAACACCTCAATCATAATTTTCAATGTAACATTCAGTAAACAGTATTATATGCTGATATTTTTAACTAGAATTACCTAGATTTTCTTTTTGCTGCTTCACTTCACTATTTGAAAACTATTTTCAGAATATGTACTATGTGATCCACTAGATCACAATCTCTGAGAAAAATTTTTTTTTCCTTTCTTTTATCCTTAGTGTTAAGCACAGTGACTGAAACATATTAGGAACTTAATAAATGCTTGTTTACTGACTATGGTTAGATGTTTGAACCTTCTAAAGTGAATTAAATGAATATTAAAGAAAGCCTGGGGAACTGGTTGAAGGAGAAAGAGGTGGAAGAAGAAAAGAAAGGAAGAAGAAATGAAATAGGGTGATGTTAAATGAGAAGATGGGATAGTACCATAGAATTATAGGACTTACAATTATAAGGTCTTTTAGAGATTATCTAAATCCAGTGTCTGCATTTATAGAAAAGGAAACTGAATCTCAGAAAGTTTAAATGATTTGCCCAGTGTAAAATATTAAGCAGCATAACGAGATAGAGCATCAATGCAATATTCACAGCACCTATCAAGGTCATGAATATCCTCATGCAAGATGCCTTCTGAATTGGGAAATGCCACAGATTCTCCACATGGAAGACAAAACCAAACATTTATTCTTACACCAGAAAGCCAAATACATCATAGTAACAAAGACTTCTATACAGAATAACAATAACACAACCACACCAGCCCCAAGCCTTCCCCCTGCTAGGCTTCCCACAAACCAGCTCCATTAGACAAATCACAAGCAGGCCCTCAACAAAATCACAGTCTCTTTCACTCACACTAGCCAATGCCTGCATCCATCCTGGCTCTGACTGCTCTCAAGACTAACTTCCTCTCAGTTCTGCTCTAGCTTCACCTCTTCCTGTTCCATCCTTCCTATTCCACACAGTCAGCAAACTCTTCCCACCACAGGTAGGCCACAGGGGCCTATTAATGAATATAAAAGACCTCCTCATTTAAATTACCATTACACTAGATTCAAAATCGGCAGTGTTTGTAGCTTAGTGGTTTTGAAAAATAGTCTTTCTGTGATTAAAATTTATTTGAAAGGGGAAAAACAGTCTTAGGCTTTATTTTCAGAAATATATATATGTATCTATATAATATATATACATACACTTTATATATATTTATTCATTCATTTATTTATCTATTTTATTTCAATTATTTGTTTAGTTGTTTGTTAGTTTATTTATTTGATCCAGAAAAATTTCTAAGCCAAACTACTAAAGTTTCCTAGCTTGTTGTCCATTGCCTCTCTGATACTAACCCTGAAAGTGTGAAATGTTTAGGACATCCCACAATTCAATGTTTAAATGATTTTTCAGTATAGTATTTGCTTATCATCTTTAATTTGTTGGGTATGTATAAATCTTGGTAGCCAATTAAATTATAGTCTCAGTTCATTTATTAACTAGCTGTTTGACAATAAGTATTTTTTACTTCAGTATACTGACACTAGAATTCAAAAAATGGAGAATGGCAATATTTCTGTCTTGCCTATCCCTTAGGATCTGAGTTAGCATCTGAGGGCCTAGAGAGGCTACCTGGTATAATGTTGCAATTTGAACGGTGCTCTCGATGAGTTATCCTGAAAATTGACCACTCAGATCTTTTAAAATTGAGTCAGTTTCACCCCAGGTGTCTTTTATATATTCTTACTATAATCACCAATTCATCCCATCTTCATTCTCTTTAGTAACACTTCCATTTTGAGGACTGAGTCTATATGTTGTGCTTCTACTCTTATTGATAAAAAAAAATCATAATTAAAATACCAGCAGATCTGTTCAATTTTTCATCTGTTTGAGGGCCTTTTTTCACTTTCATATACAAATACATTTAGAATGATCTGGCTTAGTTGAATCTTATGTCACATTTTCTAAACTAGTATTTTTGCTTCAATATTATGTCATTGTTTTATCAAGTGATGCTACTTATTATTCTCCAGTGTCTTCTCAAATTTTACAGATGAATTTACAATCTAAATCAAGTATTACCCTCAGAGGAATGTCTATAAGATAAAGTGTGTTGGCAGAAGCAGTTTCTGAACTCATTTATTCTATTCATTGTTTTATATCAGTTTAACTTTGTAGGAAATACTGATATTCAAAGTTAACGACTTTATCCATTCCTCATTTTTTACGACTGATAATTTTGGGGTGGGGGTTAATGATGCAGTTGTTCTAATTGCATAATCTCTTTCCTTTTTGAAAGTTTCTTGTTGATTTTACCTTTACTATAACTAATTGGTAAGTTCAAGTATATACAGTGGACTCTATCTCCTGCATTGCACCTAGTCATGTTAAAATATAATCAGTTTCATTTTCTTGTGTGATTAAACTATATTGGAGATTTCAATATACAAAATTTTCTATCTCTTTCATTGAGGAAAGTATTCATGATATACATTATAATGCTTTTCAGTTGCTGTAGACTTTTAACCCATCCAACAATTGGATAGGATGAGTATTTATTTCCTTGGTTTTTTTTTTAAATCATGAACCCCCTATTATAACTCATTTGGGGGCATTTTTTTCTTATGGTTCCCTTCCTGTTTAACTCATAGATGCTACTGGAGGATTTTACTTCAGCTGCCACAGAATGTTGTTACTTATTCATCTACTCCAGCAGCTATTGGTTCAAATTATCTTCACATTGGTCTATTTCCTTCTACAGATCAGCAGTATTTCAAAGTCCAATAACCAAAACCTACTGAAATTATGTTTCTTGTTAGCTTTAGAATTATACTAACCCCCCTACCCAAACTTCTTTTTTTATCTCTTCAAAAGGGACCTTTGAATGATTCTTCTACTTAGTTACATGATTTTTTCATAAAATTGAAGAAAATACTAATTGGAAAAGGGTTTGACACAAGCTTTTAGAGAAGGTATTGATGAAGTATTGCATTGAGTTTTACCCTCTGAAAAAAGTGATATACAAAGCAAGCTTTCCATGATATCATTCTCCCTTTTAGATTCGATATCTTTGATGTAAATGCATTTGTTGACCCCTATGGAAAATATTTCAGAGACATATATGAGAAACATGTGAAATTCTTATGTGCTTCCCAGATTCTATTAATTGTGGGCGTCTTAGTAGTAAAGATGGTGAATGAATAACTAGTGGACAAATAAGTACAACTTTGTCAGTGGATGTAGTAAAAACTAGTATGTTCAACTCAGAAAACAATAATTTAGGCAAATCCACTCTGTGGGTATATATTTTAGTTTGAAACTTTACTAAGCTTGTTAATTATTTCAAGAAGTTTTCACAATATATGAAATACTTCAAATACTCTCTTAAGGGTAGATTCTCTAGAATTCTCCAAGAACATCATCACGTAATCTGCAAAGAGCAACAGTTTAGTTTCTTCATTGCCTATTCTCACTCCTTCAATTTCTTTTTCTTCTCTCTTTGCTAAATGTAGCATTTTTAGTACTATACTGAATAATAGTGATGATAATGGTAGTCCTTGTTTCACTCCTAATGTTATTGGGAATGCTTATAATTTATCCCTGTTATATAAAATATTTGCTGATGGTTTTAGATAGATAACTGATTATCATTTTATGGAAAACTCCATTTATTCCATTGCTCTCTAATGTTTATAATGGGAACAGGTGCTGTATTTCATCAAAAGATTTTTCTGCACCTTTTGAGATAATCATATGATTTCTGTATTTTTCTTATCAATATGGTCAATTTTGCTGATAGTTTTCTGAATGTTGAACCAGTCCTGCATTCCTGTTACAAATTCCACCTGGTCAGTGTATTATCCTTGTGATAAATTGATGTGATCTCTTTGTTAATATTTTATTTAAACTGTTTACATCAATATTAATTACAGAAATTTTTCTATAATTATCTTTTTGTGCTTCAGGTCTTCCTGGTTTATGTGTCAGCCTCATATCTGTGTCATGACAAGAATTTGGTAGGATTTCTTCTTTGCCTATTTTTCCAAATAGTTTGCAAAGTATGCAATCAATTGTTCTTTAATGTTTGATAGAATTCACTTGTAAATCCATCTGGTCCTGGAGATTTTTCTTAGGGAGTTTATTAATGGCTTGTTCAATTTTTTTTTCTCAAATGGGGTTATTTAAGCATTTTATTTCCTCTTCTGCTAAGCTGAGAAATTTATATTTTTATAAATATTAATTCATTTCACTTAGGTTGTCAGATTTATTGGCATAAAGTTTGGCAAAACAACTCCTGAGTATTGCTGTAATTTCCTCTTCAATGGTGCTGAATTCACTTTTATTTTTGATACTGGTAATTTGATTTTCTTCTTTCTTCATTTAAAACCAAATTAACCAAGGGATTAACTATTTTATTGACATTTGCCCCCATAAAACAAGCTCTTACATTTATTTATTAGTTCTATAGCTTTCTTACTTTTAATTTTGTTAATCACTCCTCTAATTTTTGGAATTTCTAATTTAGTATTTAATTGGGGATTTTTAATTTTTTTCTGGCTTTTTTAGTTGCATGCCCAATTCATTGATCTCTTCTTTCTCTATTTAATTCATTTAAGCATTTAGAGATATTAAGTTTCCCCTAAGTTTTTTCTGTGTCCCATAGGTTTTGCTACATTGTCTCATTAATGTCATTTTCTTTGATGAAATTATTGTTTCTATGATTTGTTCTTTTACCAATACATTTTTTAGGATTATATTATTTTGTTTCTAATTAATTTTAATCTCTTTCCATGGCGATTATAACATGCAATTTTTATAGAATCATTGTGTGAAAATTTAATATTTCTGCCTTTCTGCGTTTGATTGTGAGGTTTTATGCCTTAATACTTGGTCAATTTTGTAACACTAAGAAAAATGTATATTCTTTTCTATCCCAGTTCAGTTTTCTCCAGACTTCTACTACATCTAATTTTTGTAAAATTGTACTTGCCTCCTTAACTTTGTTCCTTTTTATTTTGTAGTTAGATTTATTTAGTTCTGAGAGGGGGAGTTTGAGGCACCCACTAGTGTTCTGTCTAGTTCTTCTTATAACTCATCTAACTTCTCCTCTGAGAACTTGGATGCCATACAACTTTGGTGCATATATATTTAGTGTTGATATTACTTATCTGTCTATGATACCTTTTAGCAAGTTTTAATTTCCTTCTTTTAATTAGATGTATTTTGCTTTTGCTTTGTCTGATATCAAGATTGTGACCCCCGCTGGGTTTTTTTCAATTTCAGCTGACCTATAATATATTCCGCTCCAGCCTTTTACCTTTATTCTATGTGTGTCTTTGTGCTTCAGATGTGCTTCTTGTAAACAACATATTGTAAAATTATGGTTTTTAATCCACTGTGTTATGTGCATCCACCTTATGGGACAGTTCATCCCATTTACATTCAAAGTTATGAATACTAACTGTGCATTTCCCTCCATCATATTTTTCCTCCTGCTTATATTTTAATCTTGCCTTTTGCCTTATCCCTCTTCATCAGTGTTTTGCATCTGACCATAGCTTCGCTCAACTTGCCCTTCCATCAGTTCCCTCTCTTTGCTTTCCCCCTTCCCCTCCTATTGTTACCTCCTTCTTCCCTCCCTTTGGTGTCTGTTTCCCCTTTCTACTTTCCTATAAGGTAAGATAAATTTCTGTAGCCAACTGAATATGTATCTTATTTCTTCTTTAAGCCAAATCTGATGAGAATAATGTTCAAACAGTTCACACACACACACACACACACACACACACACACACACACACACACACCACTTCGTTCTTTCCCTGCACTGTAACATGTCTTTTGTGCCTTTTGACATGACATAATTTCCCCTATTCTGTCCCTATCCTCTTCTTCCAGTACAACCAGTTTTTTACCCTTTAATTTTTTTTATATCATCACATCAAAGTCTACCTATACCCACACCCTCTCTCTCTGTATACCTGCTTCTGAGTGCCATAATAAAAATATAGTTCTCAAGAGTTACAAGTATCTATATATTGTAAGATGATCAGTGTGAATGACTTAGCTATTCTCAGCAATACAATGATCGAAGACACCTCTGAAGGACTTATGATGAAAAATGCTACCCATCTCCAGATAAAGAATTGATGATATCTAAATACAGATTGAAGCATACTTTTTAAAATTTATTTTTCTTGAGGGTTCTTTTGTTTTGGTCTATGTTTTTTTGTACAACATGACTATTATGTAAATGTTTTTCATGATTACACATATATAACAAAAAAAAAACAATAAAAAATGAGTTATAAGTATTGTCTTCCCATGTAGGAATGCAAGCAAGTTCAAACTTGTTGAATAACAAGTTTTATTTCTTTCCTGTTTACCTTTTCATGCGTCTCTTGAGTCTTGTTTTTGAAGGTTGAATTTTCTGTTAACTCTAGTGTTTTAATTAGAAAAACTAGAAAATCTCCTGTTTCATCCTTTCCACTGAAACATTATGCTCAGTTTTCCTGTGCAGTTGATTTTGGTTGTAATTCAAACTCCTTTGCTTTCCAGATTATCATATTCCAAACCATCCAATTCTTTAATGCAGAAGGTACTAAATTCTGTGTAATCCTTGACATTTGAATTGTTTCTTTCAAGCTGCTTATAGTGTTTTCTCCTTGACCTGACAATTCATGAATCTAGCTACAACATTCCTTGGAATTTTCATTTTGAGATCTCTTTTTGGAGGTGATCAGTGAATTCTTTCAATGACTATTTTACCTTTTGGTTCTTGGCTATTAGGGCAATTTTCCTGGACAATTTCTTGACATATGTATCCAGACTTTTTTTTAAATCAAAACTTTTAGGGAGACCGATAATTCTTAAATATCTCTCCTGGATCTATTTTCCAGGTCAGTTATTTTTCCAACGAGGTATTTTGTGTTTTCTTCTATTTTTTTCTTGTTTTGATTTTGTTTGATTGATTATTGATATCTCACAGAGTCATTAGCTTTTACTCATCTAATTCTAATTTTTAAAGAATTATTTTCTTGGGGGGAAGAGCCAAGAGGGTGGAGTAGAAAGATACACATATGCCAGCTCCTAACCCACAGCCCATAAAATACCTGTAAAGAAGAAATCCCAACAAATTCTGGAACAGCAGAAGCCACAGAACAATGAAGTGGAGGAGATTTCTGCTTCAGAGAGACCTGAAAAACCAACACCAAAGGTCCATTGCCCACCGGACCCTTAACAGAGACCAGGCCTGCCTTGGCCACGCGGCACTGAGAGGAGCAGATCTGAGCATGCTTCAAGGACAGAATCTCCAGCTGCCACACAGGTCCCTCCACCTACAGGCGACAAAGTTCAGTGAGAGGGCCTTTTCAACTTGCCGAGAGGGGAATGGGATGTCTTCATAACTCAGGTCCCCTTGGAAGGCAGCAGTGGAGATAGCATTGGACAGGGGCTCCCAAAGCAGGTAGGCACTCAGATCCATTGTTGAAGGTCTCCCCATAAATCTCCTGAGGGAACTGAGCCCCATGTAGCAGCTCTGCCCCAACCTGAGCATCTGAATTTAATCTCACAATGAATAGCAGCCCAACCCCTGCTGAAAGCCTTGAGGCTGGGGGCCAGCACTTAAATCTCAGCCCCCAAGCACTAGTTGGGAGAATCTGGAGGTCAAGTAACTAGCTTGGAAAATGCCCAGAAAAGGGAAAAAATATAAGACCATAGAAGGTTACTTTCTTGGTGAGCAGATATCTCCTCCCATTCTTTCTGATGAGGAATAACAATGCTTACTATCAGAGAAAGATATAAAAGTCAAGGCTTCTATATCCAAAACATTCAAAATAAATATTCAATGGGCTCAGGTCATAGAAGAACTCAAAAAGGATTTTGAAAATCAACTTAGAGAGGTGGAGGAAAAGCTGGGAAGAAAAATGAGAGAGATGCAAGAAAAGCATGAAAAGCAGGTCAACACCTTGCTAAAGGAGACCCAAAAAAATGCTGAAGAAAATAATACCTTGAAAAATAGGCTAACTCAATTGGAAAAAGAGGTTCAAAAAGCCAATGAAGAGAAGAATGCTTTCAAAAGCAGAATTAGCCAAATGGAAAGGGAGGTTCAAAAGCTCACTTAAGAAAATAGTTCTCTCAAAATTAGAATGGAACAGATGGAGGTTAATGACTTTCTGAGAAACCAAGAAATCACAAAACAAAACCAAAAAAATGACAATATAGAAGAGAATGTGAAATATCTCATTGGAAAAACAACTGACCTGGAAAATAGATCCAG
>JAQQSK010007256.1:0-14060 GCA_028658325.1 Potorous gilbertii
GGTGAGAGGAAGCACTAGCAACTAAAGTATAAGAAAGTCCTGTTGTGAAGGTGATGCCTTCAAAAAAACTAAGTATTCTACTGATGGGAGATGAGGGAGTGTTTTCCAAATACTAAGGAAAGCCAGTACAAAGGCACAGTGATGGAAGATGGAGTACTATGTGTAAAGAATACTAAGAAAGTCAGTATGCTTAAGCTGTAGTGTGCAGCTAGGGGAGTAATGTATAAACCTGTAATAATGTATAAAAACTCTCCTTAAGGTTGGGGCCAGGTTGTGAAGGGCTTTAAATGCTAAACGGAGAATTTTCTGTCTGATCCCAGAGATAACAGGGAATGACAGTAGCTTTTTGAGTAAGAGAGTGATACCATCAGATCTGGGCTTTAGAAAAAAATCATGGTAAAAAAAATCACTTTAGCAGGGATGTGGAGAACAGTAATGAAGAGAGAATTAAGGCAGAGGAACCAATTAGGAGGCTTTTAAAATAGAACAGGTATGAGGTAATAAGGACCTAAGTGAGGCTGTTGATTATATGAGTGGAGAAAAGGGACAGTAGTACTCATGAGATGTTGTAGAAGTTGAAACAGTAAGGTCGGTGAGAATGAAGTTGAGAATGAAACCAAGGTTTTGAATGTAGGTGACTATATAATACTTTTGACAGAAATAAGGAAGCAAGAAGGTGGACTGGGATAAATGAGAGTAAAAGTTGGATGTCAATATAGACAAAGGACTGGGCTACAACATACTAACATGTTATACCAAATGTCAAAGATTCAATCAACTATTCAGTGATAAACAAATACTAAGAATTTCTGGAGTCCCAGGATCATCACTGTATATTTGGAGACCAATTGTTATGTATCTTTGACTAGTGTCTGGGAAAATCCAGATGCTGTCTTCCTCTTTTTCAGTCAAGGCCCAAGTGTTTTTGATGGAAAGGAGAAGACCAAATCTTTATTTGCTTTCTGAGTTCTTTGTCTCCACCTTAACACCTAAGCTTCCAGTTCAGTGGCATGTGAAACTGTCAGCAATGCTAGCTTTGAATGAGGAGGGGAATTATTTACTTCTGTTTTTCCATTCACCACCAGTAGAAAAGATGGAGACAATTGTGTTCTATAGTTTTACAGAGACTAATGTTATATTAATAGAACTGCTTTATATACACTTTGTAAATTAAATTGAAAGCAATTTTTCACGTAAATATTTCCCCATGATGTTTGTTAGCCTAGTGTATTAAAAGCAGTTAGTAAAACTGTTCATAAACAAACAAATCTAGTTTCAGTGACTGTATTGGCAAATTTTTAAAATATTTATTGTTATCTTGAAAGTATGCCTTTAATTATGATTGTCTTTCTGACCTATATAATGTGAGTGGAGAGTCTACAGAGCTGATTCTTTACTAAATGATGAACATTTTTCTGATCCATAAACTATTTCCTTGGCAACCTTCCCCCTCAATCTAGTTGAGAAACTAACTTTGTCACACTTTTTTTAATTTCTAAAAATTCTGCTCTTATAGAGTCAGTGATGCACATTCAATGCAAATAGAAAACCATCCCTAGAGTTAATTATTGGAGTGGGGGAGAAGTGCCCATCCTTCTGGTCCGAATATTTGGGAGATGGTACCTTTCACCAATTGGTGGTAGAGAGATTTTTGCGTCGTGGTGATTCTAGGAACTTACACATTCCACAGATGGAAGTTAACTCCAGCCTGACCTGACTTTTCTTTACCATATATAAGATAACACACGTGTAAAGAGGGGGGCAACATTTGAGGAGGATGGAAGACGAAAAATAAAAGCAAGAACAAGAATGACAAGGACACCAAGAAAAAAAAATGAAATAGTAGCATTCCCCAATTCTGCTCAAATTGGCAGGTTGGAAACCCAGACAGCAGCTGCTAGTAAGGTTATATAATAGGATCAAAAAAGTTAATAGAAACATTCTTCTAAAACCAGGTTCAGTCCTTCCTGCAAATATACACAGCATCCATAAGAGGAGCAAGTTTAAATTTAGATCATAAAAATAGTGAGATATATGTTCAAGAAATATATGTAAAAAAATTTAATTCAAAATAGAGTTGGAGGCCAACACTGGAAGTCCTTATCTCTGTGATAAGACTTCATGGAAAAATCACCTTTCCTGATATTGCTATTGGTGCTCCTCCTTCATTCTCAAAGAGGACCAATGACATCAAAAGAGTGAAGCAATGACTTTAATGAATCTTGAGGAAGAAGTGAGGTGCTGCCTAACCCTAACACTAAATCTAAGCCTAACCCTAAAATGTGCTTGATTCTAACCCTAACCCTTGATGTTAAAAATCGATTCTAACCCTAACCCTAACCATAACCATAAATGTCCTCGATTCTAACCCTAAAACTCTAACCCTAACCCTCGATTCTAATGCTAACCCTAACCCTAACCCGAAATGTGCCCTAACCCTAAAATTCTAACCCTAGCCCTAAATTTAATTCACAATAGAGTTGGAGGCCAACTCTGGAAGTCTTTCTCTCTGTGATGAGACTTCATGGAAAAATCACCTTTCCTGACATTGCTTTTGGTGCTCCTCCTTCATTCTCAAAGAAGACCAATGACATCATAAGGGTGAAACCATGACTTCAATGAATCTGGAGGAAGAAGTGAGGTGCTGCCTAACCCTAACCCTAAATCTAAACCTAACCCTAACCCTAACCGTAAAAATCGATTCTAACCCTACCCTTGACTCCCCATATTATCCATCTATTCTAACTCTAACTCTAACCCTCAATTCTAACCCTAACAATAACCTTAACTCTCCATATTGACCATCTATTCTAACCCTAACCCTAACCCTAAATGTGCTCAATTCTAACCCTAAATGTGCTCGATTATAATCCTAACCCTAACTCTAACCCTAAAATGCATTCTAACCCTAACCCTAACCGTAACCATAACCCTAACTCTAACCCTAACTCTAGCCTTCGATTCGAACCCTAACCCTAATCCTAACTCTAAATGTGCTCGATTCTAAATGTGCTCAATTCTAACCCTAACACTAAAACTAACCCTCGAATTCTAAGTCTAACCCTAACTCTAAACCTAAATGAGATTCTAATCATAAAAATGAGCTCGATTCAAACCCTAATCCTCGATTCTAAACCTAAACTCCATTCTAACACTAACGCTAACCCTAACCCTAACTCTAAATGTGCTCTAACCCTAACCTTAAAATATTCTAACCCTATCCCTAACCTTAACCTTAACCCTAACTCTAAAAAGCGCTCTAACCCTAACCCTAACCTTAAATGTGCTCAAATCCTAACCCTAAATCTAACCCTAAAATGTTCTAACCCTAACCCTAAACTTAACCCTAAATTCTAACCCTAAAAACCTCGATTCAAATCCTAAAAATGAGCTCGATTCTAACCTTAACCCTCGATTCTAACCCTAACCCTCGATTCTAACTCGATTCTAATTCTAACCCTAACCCTAACCCTTCGATTCTAACCCTAACCCTAACCCTAACCCTTCGATTATAACTCTAACCCTAACCCAAAATTTGCGCGATTCTAAACCTCGATTCTAACCCTAAACCTAAGCCGAAATGCGCTCTAACCCTAACCCTAACGCTAACCCTAAATCCGCTGGATTCTAACCGTAAAAACGTGCTCGACTCTAACCCTATCCGTAACCCTAACCCTTCGATTCTAACCCTAAACCTAAGCCGAAATGCGCCCTAACCCTAACCCTAACGCTAACCCTAAATCCGCTGGATTCTAACCGTAAAAACGTGCTCGACTCTAACCCTATCCGTAACCCTAACCCTTCGATTCTAACCCTAACCCTAACCCTAAACCTAAATGCGCTCGATTCTAACCCTAAAAATGTGCTCAAATTCTAACCCTAACTCTAACCCTAAATATGTGCTCAATTATAATCCTAACCCGAATTCTAACCCTAAATGCCCTAAACCTAACCCTAACCCTAAATGTGCTTGAACCCTAAATTCTACCCCTCGATTCTAACCTTAACCCTAAATGCCCTAACCCTAACCCTAAATAAAATAAAATAAAATTTCCCTGAACATAATGCTGCCTCCTTACCTCAATAAACGCCAGTAACTCCCTAATCATGTGTGTGACTATAAAACACAGCGCCAAAAGAACTCTCACCTTCCAACCAAATGCTACCATGAAGTACATTTCCTATTCTATTCTCTTTTGTCTTTCTCTCTTACTAACCCTTTAAAAAAATGAATTTTATATTCAAAAGATTTCTAAGTGTGTAAGAAAAACAAGAACAATTACCAGCAATAGTAGGGGAAAGGACTGGACCTTTTATTTCATTATATATGCAACTCCTATGTAAGGGAACCCCAACATACACCTATTGCAGCATCTCTGCAACTTATAGTTTTAGAGAATGACTAGATCACTGAGAAGCTAAGTTACTTGCCAGATCATAATACTCTTTGTTGTAAAGGAATGAATACTTACACCCACATGAAAAGTTCTCTATAATATAGACAATGGGACGAGAGTCATCTCCAGTCATCTTGATTCCTCTCTCCCATTGGACCCAGATGGCACCAGAAGAGAAACAGAAGAGCATGACTTTGCACAGCCTTCCCTCACTTAAATCCAATTCACTTGCATGTCATGGCATCACCTCCTTGATGTCATAATCGTCTCCAAGAATGTAGGACAAACAACAACCAGTGGGACCAAAATCGAATAGAAATGAGGCCAATGAACTATACATAAGGATCTCTAGCCATATATTAACTTAGAAATAGATTAGCAGTATCTCTCCCCTTACCTTAGGGTGTTCTGCACAAAGGAAGGAAAGGGAAATTTTGATAGCCAAAAGCTACCTAGTTAACTTGGGGTTTATTGACTAGATTTCTTTCTCAAAGACCAAGCCTTAAATCCAATTCATTCTGTATCTCATGTATTAGACAATACTAGGTTCCCGTCCAAGCACCACTTAATAATTACTTTTGGCCCTTCCTAACTCAGAGTGAATGTAATTAGTAACTCTATCTCTTTTAGTCAGTAGCCCTGAGGGTCTTCCTTCTCTGGATTGATTTCTTTTTTTTTTTTTATTAAAGGGGCTATCCTTCGATTCACTTCTTAAAGAGTCCTATTCAGTGAATGAAAATTAGCTTACTCAAAGTAAGAACTTGAAAAGATTTTAGCTTAAAGGGACCAAGTCTCCCACTGCATCCTGGGTCATCTCCAATCATCCTGATTGTTATCTGGCCACCAGACCCATATAGCTCTGGAGGAAAAGTGAAGCTGATGACTTTGCACAACCCTTCCTCACTCAAATCATAGTTAATCACAAGTTATGTCATCACCTCCCTAATGTTATGATCCTCTTCTAAAACACAGGACAAACCATAACCACATAAAAATTTGTTTTTATTCTGTTGAATATTTTCAAATTATATTTTAATCTGATTTCTGAGTATTACCATTGTTCAACCATCAATACTTCTACAATACATTACCTATGAATAACTCAAGCACAAATTCTACCATTTATGTTCAATTCAAATCAGTCCATCAAGCATTTCTTAAACTTCCATTTTGTGCTAAGCATAGAAACTGCAAAGATGATAAATAGCTTTATGACTATGATGGGCTACCAATCTAATCATCACATGCGTTCTCAATAAAGAAAAGGGGAAAGTTTTGGCAATTAACAATCAACAAAGAATATAATACATGTGCTCCATATATAAATGGTAATATCTAACAAATTTTTTCATTGTTTAAAGAGGTACACTAGAGCAAAGAACCAGCAGGCTTTTTTTCTAAAGAAATGCCCTCCCAAAGTATATTAAAGTTCTGGGAAAAATAGACTTTCTGGAAATTGATTTTGTCATAACTATTATAGGTATGCAAATAGTGGGTATCTGAAAGAAGAGGATGTCACTGAATGCAGAAGAAATTTGATTTTAGCTAATTCCAGATTTTCAAGAGCCTCTAGGACTAACAAGTATTCATCAAATACAAAGAGTTGGAGAAAGGTGTGTTGATTTAGAGGAGAAAGGACAAAAATATAATTTGAATAAAATCAACCGGGAGCAAGATGACCAACATGTTTTCACTCTGAAGGAATTTATACATTTCAAACGAAAGACAATTAATTAATCCAACCAACATTTTTAAAGAGCGCATTTAAGCACCAGAGATAAAAAGGGGGAAAATGTCCCTGGTCTCAAAGTTTATTTTCAATTTGGAAGATATATGTACATAAAAATATAAATGTAAAAGTATGCAAAATAATACCTACTCATTGAGAGAGGGGAAAGTAGTAAACACTGAAAGAATCAATAAAAACCTAGTCAAGAGGAAGGATCTGAGGTGTGTTTTGAGGGAAGGCAGGGATACTATAAGACAAAAGTGAGGAGAAAGTGTGTCCTCTAGACTGGGTGAACCACTGGTACAAAGCCATGAAGATAGAATGGTACCATCAAAAGTGTTGGATTTAGAGCCAAGAGTGTTTGAAGTCAAATTCTATGTCTACTGCTTGTTAAGTGACATTGAGCACGTCAATTAACCTCTCTGAGACTCAGTTCCTTCATCTGTAAAATAAAGCAGCTGAACTAAATGATCTCTCATATTCATTCTACCTCTAAATCTGTGATTCTGAGAAATATGGCTAGAGTAGAGAGTGAGTGCAGAGGACTAATATGAAACAAGACTGGAAAGATAGAGTTGAACTAGACTATAAAGCACCGTAAATGTCAAAATGATAAGATTTTGCATTTTATCCTGGAAAAGAGATTCTTAAATTACAATCCATGGTCTTGTTTATTTTAATATTTTGATAATTGTCTTTCAACATAGTTAGTTTCTATCATAATTCTATGTATTTTCATGCATTTAAATTATCCTGAAAATTGGTCCATAGATATCACCAGAATGGCAATGATTTAAGATGTAAGGTTAATAATCTCTAAGAGAAAATAAAGAACTATTAAAAGTGTTTGAGTAGGACAGTGTGCCATAGTCAGAACTGTATTTTAGGAATACAAGTTTGGTAGTTGTATTGTAGATGGTTGGTTGAGGGGGAAAATTAGCACCAAGAAGAAGCACTAGGGGATTATTTCAATAAGTGACTACATCTATATCTATAGATAGGTCATTGACTATTGTTTTCTTCTTGACATACAAGTAATAATGTCTATGTAATCAATCATGCAACAATAGACTTGGAATTAAGATCATATTAGTTAGGAAAGTGACAAAAGAAATACATAGCCCTTGTCTTATACCTCTGTATTGTACATTATACTTATCTGTGAAAAGTAGCGGCATAATGAAAAAAGCCTGCGTTTGTAAATAAGACCTGGGTTCAAGTACATCCTCTGACATATACTGGCATGCTGGAAAAGTCATTTAAAATCTCAGTGCCTCAAGCACTGAGACTATAAACTGTCAAACACTTGACATTCTCCAATGATAGAGGGATTTTCTTTATAGGTAATTCTCTAAGCCAGTGAAATGGTTGTCGTATTCCTCTACTAAATTATGAACTCTGAGATCAGGGACATTGGCTTATCTAAATTTGAATCTACACCTACACCAATATTCATAAAATGTTATATAGCAAGACCTTTTGACATAAAGCACTCCTACCAAGTCTTGGACATATGTAGAGTCAAGACCTAAAATTAAAGAGGACATGAGGCAAAGGGAAGGGTAAAAGGGGAGGAAGTAAATTGGTTTCTCCTTCCCCTCCTGCATCATGCTATTAGATATATTAAATTATTAACAAAAATTACATTTAGTCAGAAAGTGAGAAAGGACAAACTAGACTCATATAAGAAGAAGCTACTTCAGTACTCTCTAAGGGCCCTGAACATTAATCTAGTAGGGAGCTCCTCACAGCTCAGGGGAATGTTATAAGGACTACATAAAGGGAGAAAAGAGTTTCTGTCTAAGTCATAAGGAGCTGAGATCTGCCCTTTGCTTCACATCCTAAGTTTAAGTCTTGATTCTATATATGTCCAAGACTTTCTGTAGGAGTTCTTTATGCCAAAAGGTCTTATTATATAACATCTTATGAATATTGGTTTCTAAAAGTTCTAAGACTCTGATTAAACAGTAATGAGAAGCACAGAAGTGGAGGAAGGACTCATATTTGAAGCCCAAACTCCTCAGGATTACCCCTAGAATCCTGAAGGCAAAAGTAGTATCTTCTGGTGACCCAAGGTGCCAGTGTAAATCCTGTCAATCACTACAAAAGCTTTTCTGATATTACATGGTATGTGTCAGACAATTGTCACAAACATTGATGTAGTACATACTATGTACCTGGCACTATTCTAAATGATGGGATTTCAAAAGCAAAATCAGTCCTTGTCAAGAAATTTAGATTCTAGCAAAGGGACACAGCATAAGCATAAATTGGCATAAAAAAGCCAAAGTTACACAATTCACCCAATACGGGTAGTTCTACTCTAACTTGACATAGGAATTCCCAAAAAGTACCATGATATGAAAAATCAAGGATTAAACATCATATAATGTAAAGGGAAAATGGGATTAGGGTCATAATACTCAAAAGTTTCATCAGTGACACATACACAAAAAGACAACAATCTAATAAAAATGGCAGCATGTTTTTATCCATGTTAAATGTTAATGAATATGTAAACACTACAAAATACATTGGGTACAACTAAGGAGAGGCTACAACTTTGGACATAGGACATTAGCCTGGAGACCATGGACCCAGGAACCAGGGAGGGAGAAGTGCTATGGACTAGCTCTTCTCTGACCTCAACTTCTACTGCACCAGAATATATACAATAAATCAGGCACTCTACCTTAACAAAGATCAGAAGTTTGCCTGTGGACATGGGTACCATCAGAACGGTTGCAGCTTGAGAATTAGTGTGAAATGGTTCTGTTATTTGCATTCTTGTTATTCTCAGAAGAAATCTCATAGGAACCAACTTAAAATGGCAGCTGTGCTCAAAATGTCTCTTACTATATCAATCATTTTGGAACAAATTTACAGTTTTGAAACAGGCATCATGACAGAACTGACTGCATTTTTGAGCGTCCATCATTGTCTGCTGTCATTGCCTGCTTTTACTGTCTGCTGTCATTGTCTGGCGGCATTGTCTGTTGTCATTGTCTGGCGGCATTGTCTGCTATCATTGTCTGCTTTCATTGTCTGCTGTCATTGCCTGCTGTCATTGTCTGGCGGCATTGTCTGGTGTTATTGTCTGCTGTCATTCATTGTCTGCTGTCATTGTCTGCTGTCATTGTCTGCTTTCATTGTCTGGCGGCATTGTCTGCTGTCATTGTCTGGCGGCATTGTCTGCTGTCATTGTCTGCTTTCATTGTCTGGCGGCATTGTCTGCTGTCATTGTCTGCTTTCATTGTCTGCTTTCATTGTCTGGTGTCATTGTCTGGTGACATTGTCTGCTTTCATTGTCTGGTGACATTGCTTTCATTGTCTGCTTTCATTGTCTGCTTTCATTGTCTGCTTTAATTGTCTGCTTTCATTGTCTGCTGTCATTCATTGTCTGCTTTCATTGTCTAGTGTCATTGCTTTCATTGTCTGGTGTCATTGTCTGGTGTCATTGTCTGCTTTCATTGCTTTCATTGTCTGGTGTCATTGTCTGGTGTCATTCTCTGCTTTCATGGTCTGCTTTCATTGTCTGCTTTAATTGTCTGCTTTCATTGTCTGCTGTCATTCATTGTCTGCTTTCATTGTCTGGTGTCATTGTCTGCTTTCATTGTCTGGTGTCATTGTCTGCTTTCATTGTCTGGTGTCATTGTCTGCTTTCATTGTCTGCTTTCATTGTCTGGTGTCATTGTCTGCTTGCTTTGTCTGCTTTCATTGTCTGGTGTCATTGTCTGCTGTCATTGTCTGCTTTCTGGTGACATTGTCTACTTTCATTGTATGTTTCATTGTCTGCTTTCATTGTCTGGTGTCATTGTCTGCTTTCATTGTCTGGTGTCATTCATTGTCTGCTTTCATTGTCTGGTGTCATTGTCTGCTTTCATTGTCTGCTTTCATTGTCTGGTGTCATTGTCTGCTTTCTTTGTCTGCTATCATTGTCTGGTGTCATTGTCTGCTGTCATTGTCTGCTTTCATTGTCTGGTGTCATTGTCTGCTTTCAGTGTCTGGTGTCATTGTCTGTTTTCATTGTCTGGTGTCATTGTCTGGTGTCATTGCCTGCTTTCATTGTCTGGCAGCATTGTCTGCTTTCATTGTCTGCTTTCATTGTCTGCTGTCATTGTCTGCTTTCATTGTCTGCTGTCATTGTCTGCTTTCCTTGTCTGGCGCCATTGTCTGCTGTCATTGTCTGGCGACATTGTCACCAGTCATTGTCTGCTTTCAATGTCTGCTTTCATTTTCTGCTTTCATTGTCTGGTATCATTGTCTGCTTTCATTGTCTGGTGTCATTGTCTGCTTTCATTGTCTGGTATCATTGTCTGCTTTCATTGTCTGCTGTCATTGTCTGCTTTCATTGTCTGCTTTCATTGTCTGCTTTCATTGTCTGGTGTCATTGTCTGCTGTCATTCATTGTCTGCTTTCATTGTCTGCTTTCATTGTCTGCTGTCATTGTCTGGCGGCATTGTCTGCTGTCATTCATTGTCTGTTGTCATTGTCTGCTTTCATTGTCTGCTTTCTTTGTCTGCTTTCATTTTCTGCTTTCATTGTCTGGCGGCATTGTCTGCTGTCATTGTCTGGCGGCACTGTCTGCTGTCATTGTCTGGCGGCATTGTCTGCTTTCATTGTCTGCTTTCACTGTCTGTTGTCATTGTCTGCTTTCACTTGGAAGTGGAACTTAGAATTGGAATTTGGAAGTGGAATTTAGAATTGGAATTTGGAAGTCGATTGTAAAATTGGAATTTGGAAGAGGAATTTGGAAGTTGTATTTATTATGAGAATGATGAACAGGGATTTGGAACCGGAAAATGGAACTGCAATTTAGAATTAGAATTTGGAAGTGGAATTTAGAATTCCAAGTGCCACTTCCAAATTCGAATTCTAAGTTCCACATCCAAGTTCCACTTCGAAATTCCAATTCTACATTCCACTTGCATATTCCAATTCTAAGTTCCATTGTCTGCTTTCTGGCAGCATTGTCTGCTGTCATTGTCTGCTTTCATTGTGTGCTTTCATTGTCTGGCGGCATTGTCTGCTGTCATTGTCTGGCGTTCAACATTCTCATAATAAATACAACTTCCAAATTCCTCTTCCAAATTCCAATTTTACAATCGACTTCCAAATTCTAATTCTAAGTTCCATTTCCCAGTTCCACTTTCAAATTCAAATTCTAAATTCTACTTCCAAATTCCAATTCTAAGTTCCACTTCCAAGTTCTACTTCCAAATTCCAATTTTAAATTCCAGTTCTAAATTCCAATTCTAAGTGCCACCTCCAAATTCCAATTCTAAGTTCCACTTCGATATTCCAATTCTAAATTCCACTTCCACATTCCAATTCTAAGTTCCACTTCGATATTCCAATTCTAAATTCCACTTCCAAATTCCAATTCTAAGTTCCACCTCCAAGTTCGACTTCGAAATTCCAATTCTAAATTCCACTTCCAAATTCCAATTCTAAGTTCCACTTCCAAGTTCCACTTCCAAGTTTGACTTCGAAATTCCAATTCTAAATTCCACTTCCAAATTCCAATTCTGAGTTCCACTTCCAAGTTCCACTTCCAAATTCCAATTCTCAGTTACACTTCCAAGTTCCACTTCAAAATTCAAATTCTAAATTCCACATCCAAATCCTAATTCTAAATTGCAGTTCCATTTTACGGTTCCAAATCCCTGCTCAACATTCTCATAATAAATACAACTTCCAAAATCCTCTTCCAAATTCCAATTTTACAATCGGCTTCCAAATTGCAATTCAAATTTCGAATTCTAAGTTCCATTTCCAAGTTCCACTTCCAAATTCCAATTTTAAATTCCACGTCCAAATTCCAATTCTAAGTTCCACCTCCAAATTCCAAATCTAAGTTCCACTTCGATATCCCAATTCTAAATTCCACTTCCACATTCCAAGTCTAAGTTCCACTTCCAAGTTCCAAATTCTAATTGTAAATTGCTGTTCAAAATTCTAAGCACACATTGACACCAGACAATGAAAGCAGACAATGAAAGCAGACAAGGAAAGCAGACAATGAAAGCAGACAATGACAGCAGACAATAACACCAGACAATGAAAGCAGACAGTGACAGCAGACAATGAAAGCAGAAAATGATAGCATACAATGACACCAGACAATGAAAGCAGACAATGACACCAGACAATGAAAGCAGACAATGACACCAGAAAATGACATCAGACAATGACACCAGACAATGACATCAGACAATGAAAGCAGAAAATGATAGCATACAATGACACCAGACAATGAAAGCAGACAATGACACCAGACAATGACATCAGACAATGACATCAGACAATGAAAGCAGACAATGAAAGCAGAAAATGACACCAGACAAGGAAAGCAGACAATGACACCAGACAATGAAAGGAGACAATGACACCAGACAATGAAAGGAGACAATGACACCAGAAATGAAAGCAGACAATGAAAGCAGAGAATGACACCACACAATGAAAGCAGACAATGAATTCAGACAATGCCGCCAGACAATGACAGCAGACAATGTCGCCAGACAATGACAGCAGACAATGTCGCCAGACAATGACAGCAGACAATGCCGCCAGACAATGAAAGCAGACAATGAAACCAGACAATGACAGCAGACAATGAAAGCAGACAATGCCGCCAGACAATGAAAGCAGACAATGAAAGCAGACAATGACAGCAGACAATGAATGAAAGCAGAAAATGACACAAGACAATGCCGCCAGACAATGCCACCAGACAATGAAAGCAGACAATGAAAGCAGAGAATGAAAACAAACAATGACACCAGACAATGAAAGCAGACAATGAAAGCAGAAAATGATAGCAGATAATGACACCAGACAGTGAAAGCAGACAATGACACCAGACAACGACATCAGACAATGACATCAGACAATGAAAGCAGACAATGAAAGCAGAAAATGACACCAGACAATGAAAGCAGACAATGACACCAGACAATGAAAGGAGACAATGACACCAGACAATGAAAGGAGACAATGACACCAGAAATGAAAGCAGACAATGAAAGCAGAGAATGACACCACACAATGAAAGCAGACAATGAATTCAGACAATGCCACCAGACAATGACAGCAGACAATGCCGCCAGAAAATGACACCAGACAATGAAAGCAGACAATGACAGCAGACAATGCCGCCAGACAATGAAAGCAGACAATGAAACCAGACAATGACAGCAGACAATGAAAGCAGACAATGCCGCCAGACAATGAAAGCAGACAATGAAAGCAGAAAATGACAGCAGACAATGAATGAAAGCAGAAAATGACACAAGACAATGCCGCCAGACAATGCCATCAGACAATGAAAGCAGACAATGCCGCCAGACAATGACAGCAGACAATGAATGACAGTAGACAATGACCCCAGACAATGCCACCAGACAATGAAAACAGCAATGAAAGCAGAAAATGAAAGCAGACAATGAAAGAAGACAATGCCGCCAGACCATGAAAGAAGACAATGAAAGCATACAATGAAACCAGACAATGAAAGCAGACAATGACAGCAGACAATAACACCAGACAATGATAGCAGACAATGAAAGCAGACAATGACAGCAGATAATGACAGCAGACAATGACATCAGACAATAACACCAGACAATGCCACCAGACAATGAAAGCAGACAATGAAAGCAGACAATGAAAGCAAACAATGAAAGCAGACAATACCGCCAGACAATGACAGCAGACAATGCCACCAGACAAAGAAAGCAGACAATGATAGCAGACACTGAAATCAGACAATGAATGCAGACAATGACACCAGACAATGTAAGAAGACAATGAGACCAGACAATGAAACCAGACAATAACAGCAGACAATGAAAGCAGACAATGAAACAGACAATGAAAGCACACAATGACACCAGACAATGATATCAGACAATAACACCTGACAATGCTGC
>JAQQSK010007257.1:0-14059 GCA_028658325.1 Potorous gilbertii
GGTTATTACAAAGATCAAGTGCAATAATGTGTACAAGTACTTTGTAAGCCTGAAAAACCATATAAATATAATTTATATTTTTTTACTGATATTTATTAGTATGTCTCATGATATCTAGGGTTACATGAATGGACAATCAGGAAATTTAAAAAATTCTCATATCTACAGCACATCTTGTATAGATTTTTCACTGTAACACAGTTTGGAGCACTATATAAAAGTAAAACTCATATAAAAATCTAAGATTCCAAAGGGGTCGTCATGAACAACAAAGGTAGGGAAAACCAGAACGAAGTTCAGAAGGGGCAGAGACAAGAACTATTTGTCTGGAGGAACCTAAGGACCCAGGATGTTAGAGCCAGAGAGGATTGGAGACATCTTCTTTGCTAACCCTTTCATTTCCCTGGTGAGGAAATTGAGAGTCAGGGCCACTCAGTAACCAGACCAGATCACACAGCTAATCTCAGAAGCTGTTAGAATGGATGAATTTTTTTTTCAAGAGAGAATTATAATAATGGAATAGAAGACCAAGGACTGAATTAGGGGAGAATCATACAGTTAAGGGGTAAGAAGAGGAATAAGACTGAAAGAAGATGCGGTCAGAAAGGCAAGAAAACCAGAGGTAGAACCTTTTTTTTTGATTACTTCATATATTTCTTTAAGTATCTTTTGTTTTCTGAAATGAAGGAAGGAAGGAAAACAGGAGTGAAGGAAGGAAGAAAGGAAGGAAAATAGGAAAGGTAAAAAAAAAGTATTAATTGCATACTTACTTCTAGACAAACACCCTGCTAAGTGACTCAAAGACAAAAGCAAAGGCAGTCCCTGAAGACAACACACAGGGGAATCAGGGTCAGAGTAGGATGCTTTGGTCCTTTATAAAGTTACTGGGATAGTTAGTAGGGATATAATAGAGCTATGTCTTATAAAAGTTGACCATAAGACTTAGTAAAGTAAATCTTGTTTTCACATTGATTTCCATTATAAAATTGAAGATTCATGGCCACAGAAAAGTTTATGAATTTAGAGGGGGCCCATGCTGTGTCAAGATGGTCATTTTTTAATTCAAACTATACTATACTAATTGGAGCTGACCCCTGTGTTGAATAATGTTTTTAAGCACTCTGAGACTCCTATAGCTACTATTCATGACCTTGTCATCATTGCTCATAATCTACCTGTATCAACATTTTCCCCAGACCAATAGACTGGGTACCCTCAAGACTTATATAATAAAGCTTTACATAGTAAAGCAAAACTATGTCTTTCAGTATTTGCAAATTTATAATGAAGCGAACAGTGACCAATTGATTTTCATCTATGAAGCAGATAGAGACTAAATGATCCTTAGAGTGCCTTTCAGCGGTAAATTTATGATCCTATGAAGCAATTGGATTTGAGGTTAGAAGTAAAAAAAACCCTCCTAGAAGAACTGTGTTAGCCAATGTATAATGAATAAAAACTTGATATTTACTTATTGTTTTATCCCAAGTGAAAAATCTACACAGGTCAGATAGTCTGTCATTGATTGGAGTCAATGACGACCGATTCACTGCTCCTGTAGTATTGTCTTCTCCTATACCCTCATCTCCTATGTCCTTACTTCCTCTTACCTCTTTCTTCTCCCACTCTGGAATTAGCTAACCAAAGAAAGCCTTAGTTTTCTCAGTGGAATTCAGTGGTGGGGACAAAGAGAAGTCGTCTCTGTTAGGGGTTGGTAAGAATCAAGCAGAATTCCCCTATGCAAACAGTCTCATTACTGACTAAGAAGGAGTTGACAAACAAAAATCAAATCTAATTCAGTGAACATGCTATGCCTAGATAAATATCAGACTCTTCAGTTTGGGACATTCTATATTCTGTTTCCATTTTTTCTCTTCTGGAGTGTCTTGGTCCCTAGAAATCCAAGTGACAAATGAGAATAGAAGATGAGTACATTGACAAAGCTTCTAAAATTCTCCTCTTCATTTTAAGAATTTTGAAATAAAAGGAAAAAGAACTACATCAGGAAACCATTATTGCCATAATTTATATTTTCCACTTCATCATCATCCCAACCCCCCCCCCCACACACACACACATCCAACTTCTCCCAGAGAATAAGGGGGTGGATGATTTTCTCCTCAAGCAGAAGGTTTTGTTTTTTCAAAATTATTCCTCACCTAGAGCTTTCATGTAATCCTCAAAGTTTTCACTGGAGACCAGTTTCCAGGTGCCCACAAATCTGTTACACATGATGTTGGACCTGCTGGGTACGAAATGGTGACCTTAGCCAAAGAAAGGTAGTCACAGTTCTCTGTAAGAGGCAGGATGGCATGAACTGCCGCAGCTTCAATGGCATCTTTTCAAAGATGCTCTGAACATGTGACTACTACCAGCATCCAATGGGGAAAGGCAGTGTCAGGGCCAAGCGATGAAAGGCCTCCACTTCATAGCATTGCTCATTCATTCATTTGGCACAAAAGAGAATCCCACCCACAATCTCATTTTTCTCCAGAAAAGGGTTTGCTTTTATTTTTTTCAAATAAAAAAGCCACCTAAGTTCTTTTAAAAAAAGGAAACGAAAAGAAAAAACAAAAAGACCTTGGTTGGGCCCACATTTAAATTTTATTATCTGACCCATAGTAATTTAGAAAAACCATACTATCCCACAAGTCCAGTTCAAAGCCAGGGCACGTAAATATTAGAGAGGGAGAGGATAAGTGAGATTCTCTTTGGAGGCATCCTAAGGACACCAGATGCCAACTCCCCACGTTCAAGATTTTGATACAAAGGAAAAAAGAGAAATCCAAGTCTTTTTACATTATGATAACTTTACCCCTCACCAAAATATGCTGTGGTAGAGAAAGGTTAGGAAGTACTATAAGGATTATTCATTAGAGAAAGAGGGAGTTGTTGACATAACTCACATTTTCTAGGCAGGCAGAGTGGGCAGTAAGTATAATATACCAGCTATGTTCCCATATAGGACAAAGAAACAGGCCTAAGACAGGGTCTAGCTAGCACAAAGATTTTCATTCCCAGGAAAACCAGTGCATTTGATCACATACCTGGTAGCTTCCTACAGAACTTTGCTTCATTTATATTCTCCATAAACTATTAAATCAGAGATGAAGGAAAAAAATGGGTAGGCTACTACTAAGTTTCAAGGTGGATAAAGAGGGTTATGGGAGTTCACAATGGATGGCTTCAGTTTCAGACAGGAGTGTGGGTGATTTACCATGAATAGAAGGTGGGAGCAGTGGGTCAAGGGTTTGAGGATGATTAAGTTTTCAATAAGTGGGAATGATAACAGCAATGACTAGTATTTATACTACCCTTTAAGGTCTGCAAAGGGTTTACAGAGAGTGTGAACATCATGTGAAAAGAACTGTATGAACAAAAGTGCAAGGGTAAGAGAGTATAAGGTGTGCTTTGAAGGTAAACTCAAAGCTTAGAAATAGTATGCTGTAATGGAAAAAGTCCAGTCAAGATACCTGAGTACAAATCCTGTACACTTCTTGGATTTTAGTTTAATCATCAGCAACACAGTTATATTCTCCTCCATGAATTCTAAGCCTTTTGTGAACACTTCCCTGACTATACCAGGTCTTTGACCTCCTTTTCCAGTCTATAGTACTCAAATTCTAATAACATATCCTGCCTCACCTTGGACTGAGAATCACAGTAGACCAGGACTGGAGAGTACTTTTGAGATCATTTACAGATGAGCAAACAGAAACCTGGAGACTCGCCCATAGTCACACAGCTATTGAGTACAGGAGGAAAAAGGATCTAGGAAGCACCTGTTCCCACACTGTTGCCCGGGTTGCCTGGCACCAAATGGGTCAGCCAGCAGTACCCTCCCATAGAGGCAATTGGGAAACGGACTCTCTTCCTCTCGTGGGATTCAAGTCCAGTTGTTTTGACTTCATGTTCAGTGCTCTCTCTCCTGTTACACCATTCAGTCACTAAACTTTAGGTATTAAAAAGTTGGATTTATTCATATTTTACCCAACCTCCATCTTCTCTTGGAGAAATAGTTCCTTTTACCTACATTGGAGTACTAAAGATAATTCAGCCCATAAAAGGAATGTTTTACTGTTCTCTCAGTTCTGTTCTCTCAACAAAAGCTTCCTCCTACGAAGCTGTTAAGCTGTGAAGAACAATGGTCTATTACCTAGTTTATGGTTATTAACAACATGCCATCTCTCCTACTGTATTATAATGCTCTTGAGAGCAAAAACTTCATCTCCTACATGACTGCTTGAGAGAAAGGAGAGGAGGGGGAAAGGAAGTGAGCTCCTTGTTTCTGGGAGTCTCCGGGTACAGGATAACTAGGATAACAGGATTAAGTTCTAAAGGGGCCATCTCATCCAGCTCCTCATTTTACTAACTTGTCAGGAATTTTGTAGATAGGATTCGTGATTAGGGTATGGATGGGAGTCAATGCCCTCAGAGGCCTCTTCCAACTCTAAGGTTCTATGAATACTTCTTTGTACCACCTCACAGGACACAGGATAGTGCTTTGCAAACATGGCAGTAGGCAGTCAATTCCGTAATTGTTGAATGAATGAAACAATAAGCCAAAGACTGAAATAAACACTTATTCCTTTATAGTAAATCAAAGAAAAGTTGCTGACTCTCAGCAAAGGCTTCCACAGAGGTTGGTGATGGTTGGGCCACAGACCCATAGAGGGTCCCCCAGTGTAACACATAAGCAAGTTAGGCTAAACACCTAGAAATTACATTTGCCCCAGAAAGCAGCACATTTCTCTGAAATGGAGAATACTAACTGAATTTTACAAGTAAGACTCTTAGTCATTACAAAAGAACTTCTAATTGAAATTCTTTACTTGGAATTGTGTTGGCTTCTTAAAATTGTTTTCAGCCAATCATGGATGTTAGGTGGAAAGAAAAAGAAACTAAAGAAAGAATTTCAGAAATTCACTTTTCTGTACCACAAGAATAAAAAGTACTCTTCTTATTTCAGCGTGGGATAGCAGAAAGAGTCAGTTTTGGGATCAGAATAACTTGAATTCAAATCCTCACTCAGATATATCTGACTGTCACTTAACCTCTTAATGACTCTATGCAAAAAGACTGTAAGTTGCAGAACAGTCACTGATCTGAATTGATAGCGGGAGTTTCCTCTCTTTGGAGTTCTGTAAATCAGTTAAATCACAGTCCAGAAAAAAGAAAAAAAATCTTTACAGTTTGGCAGGATCTAAATACTGTGTCTATGCTATGGCCATAACACTTGATTCAGCTTCCAGGATTCCTAACTAAACCTATAATCCCAAGATATTGCCTTCTCTTTATCCTCATAGTCTGAAAGCACCTTTTTTTCTTTAGAGTTCACTTTACGGGCTTGGGATAATCAGTGAGAAACTAAAGGCATTTCTCCAGTGATTCATAGGAAAATAATAAAGGAACAATCATCTATGGAAACCAACCTTCATCTTGATTCTAATTTCATATGAACCATAATAAATTCCAAAATCTCCTTTGACATGTGACATCATGGGAAGTTGCTTACTCTAAAGGATCAGGTGATCTGAATCTGACCATTCTAATAGTTTGATAATCTATATAGCAAGTGCCAAGAATCTCAAAGTGAACTTTATAGAGGCTTTGGAGGGTGTGGGGAGGTGGAGAGGAAGAAAGCACCACATAATCACGGATATTGGTATTGCAAATGTATTCGTGATCTTATACATATATTTCCATCCCTGCCATGAGTTCAGATTGCCACTCATGCATACATTCTTACAAGAGAGAGCCACTGTAATGTATTGGTTGGGGTAGGAGGCATCAAATGATTAGGTCTACACATCAGGAAAATGACTTTGGCAAGTAGGTAGAGGAAAAACTGAAATGGTGATGCTTAAGGCAAGGGACAAATTAGGAAACTATGAGGTGATAAATGCCTGGATTAGAGCAGTGGCTTTGTGAGTAGAGAGAAATGAAAATATCTGATGCATGTTATCCAGAAATAAGCCTCATGATCTGGTAACTGCTTGGATATGTAGAAGGAAAGAGCGTGAGTAGTTGAGGATAAAAGCCAAGGTTGTGAACCTGGATAATTGAAAATTCGATCATATTCTTGGCTGTCATAAGAAAGTCTGGAAGAAAAGTAGGTGCTATTTTGGACCAGTTGAATTTTAGATGCTTTTAAGGACATTAGTTGGAAATTCTAGGGCTAGATATAAAGACCTGGGAATCATCTTCATAATGATGTTAATTAAAATCATGTAAACTGATGCAGTCACCAACTGAGAGAAAAGATAAAAAGTCTAGGACAGTCCTTCAGGGACATCTGCAATTAAGAGCACAAAAGGAAGAAGGAGTCAGGAAAGGAGACTGAAAAAGGCAACTGTTAAATTTTCAATGTGAGTATTTTACACCTTAGAAATTGGTAAATGCTACAAATCAGAGATTGATTTATTGTTTTGTTGATTGTGACTTAAGGTAATATTAGTGAAAATGTTAATAATGCAGATAAAACTTAAAAGTGTAATGGTCCATACATGTGGACATTCCCCACTCCACAAAGAGCCTATCATTAACATTCACCAGAGCAACATTACTTTTATGACACTTTTTGCACATATATCAGTATTAGTGAATATACTGGAGACTACTTACACACACCATGTATTTTCACATGGCCTTGTGTGTAGCTTGCATTTTGATTCATTTGAAATTGTGGTGTTTATTATTCACAGCTATATAGTAAAAGCCAAAGAATACTGGCATTAAAAATGTATCTTGGCAACAAGAATTAGCTTGGCATCATTGCTAGTACTACACTAATGCACTATTGGTGGAACTGTGAATTTGCCTAGCCATTTTGGAAAGCAATCTGGAATTATGTACAAAGTCATTAAACAGTTGCTTACTCTGCTAGGGTACATATCAGTAGGCTTATACTTCTAAAAAAATAAAAGAAAGAAGGAAAGGACTGATGTATACATAAATAATTATAGCAGCTCTTTTTTCAGTGGCAAAGAATTAGAAACTGAGGAGAATGTCCATCAGTTGGGGAAGAGACAAATAAGTTGTGGTATATGAATGGGATGGAACACTATTGTATTAAAGAAAATGATGAAGGGGTCAGTTTCAGAAAAAGCTGAAAAGATTTGTATGAACTGAGGCAGAGTTAAGGAATCGAACCAGGGGAAATTTTCTACAATGACAACTCAGTTGTAAAAGCAAACAACTTTCAAAGATTTAGGAACTCTGATTAACACAATGTTCAATCAAGATTCCAAAGGCCTCGTGAACTCACGATGAAGCTGTCACCCACTTTCTGTCGCAGAGATGATAGACGTAGGGTGCAGAATGGGGTATATATTTTTTGGAATATGGCTAATGTGGTAATTTGGTTTTTTTGAATATGCATATTTGTTATAAGCCCCTACCACCACCAACGAGAAGAGAATATGGAAGAGAAAATTGTTTTCTTGTTAAATGAAAAAAAAAGTTTAAGGTCTATAGAGTTTCCTGATTGTGAACCACTTCATCATCCTACCTAGTTCTGGACCCTTTTGTGTCTAATTTATATGTGCTAACATGTGAATTCAATATATTGCCATCCAACTAAGCAATAATTGAGGTAACATACATCCTTCATCTAACTGGCTTTACCTGCATAGTTGCCATGCCAATTATTTTTAGTGCTCACATATCTCATTGAGGAAGATATGCTGTAATCCAAGACCTGAAACAGTAGCCACAATGACGAAGAATGAAAGTAGGAACAAATACAGGATCTCACTGTGCACACAGCATCCATCTCTTTCCACCTGATTTTTGTGCAGGATAGCTTCCATGACAGTGAGAATCCCCTTTGATGAGCATTTGCCCTTTTATACCTTTTTTATTTTAGATTTGGTAATCAAAGGATTATTAAACAAAGTTATTTTGTTGTTACATCTATAGAGGATGCTTATATTATTTTAAATATTCATATATGCTGTTAGAGTCTTCAAGGTTGTATTTTCCTCTGTTAAGTCAATGTTCTTTTTTTATCATCAAAAGTAAATAAAGCAGGATCACGTATTCTTTATATTTTTTGGTGACTAAATTTTGTTGTTTAGAATTACTTATGAATATTTGCCTTTTGCCTTCTTATTTTTGTCAAGGATACCATTGTTATATAAGATCATTCTCACAGAGATACAGAAATGAGAGGCTAGCCATTGTGTCATTGAATACTAATGTCATCTCAGTTATCCTTTCTTTGGAAAGAATACCATCCATGATATTTTTTATTCTTTTGTAAATTTCCTTTCTCTGATTTGGGAATGAAATTGATTTCCAGTTTTTTAAAAACTGATACCTCCAATATGGATTTTACATATATGCAGATATGAGTATGTATCTATGTAGACATAGATATAGCTACACTTATACACACCTACATATATACATATACTATACACACACACAAACACACACACACACACACACACACACACACACACACACACACGGATGGTCCAGCCATCCTTCCCACTTTAATTATCTGACTACCATTTCCACTTTGGCAACATATATTGGATATTAATATGAGTCTGAATGTGGCGGTTTCAACTTCACGGATGATGAAAAGTAATAGCTAAATAGTATGTCAGCTATTCCACCCTCCATCTATCCTCCTTTTAATTTCTTCAAATAATACTTTGGATGATTTGACTTAGATTTCATGTCAAGATTTCTACAAGCTTATTTTCCCCTTACTGCTTTTTGCTCTTTTGTGAATCAACACTGCCCATAATCTCATCATTATTTCTATAACATTCTGTAAGTAGACTTCTACACTAAACTAGTATTGCCTTTGAATCATATGTCTCTGCTTGGCAATAGCAGCTATTCATTGGCTGAAGCAAATTTTAGTTTCTAAGCCTCTATGATAGCATTTGCTTTCTATTGGTTAAACATCTCAAAAATGTCAATAATCAGAATCAATGTTATTACCTTTATTCATTTCCAATTTTCTGAAATTGTTTATTTTAAAAAGTTAGATTGATATCATAGTTGAATGCAACATTTTCCACTCTACGAATTATCCTTTATTTTAATTTGGAACAATTATGACCTTTTTACTAACAAGTCAGTAGTCTAACTGCACACAGATAACTCATTCTGAAATGAGCCCCATGCTGGCAACCAGTCTTTCATTTCTTCTAAGACATAGTCGATCCAATTTTTTGTGATGATGTTCACTGATCACCATGTCTAGTACCTTCAGACTCTCTTTTTTAAAGAAAGCACCTGTGATATACAGGTGCAAAGTTTCTGAGTAAGTTACTGATAAACAACCTATTTCACTTCTGTCAGGGATATTATCACTGTTTTTAGACCTTCTACCAAATTGATTTAATTCTTCATATGTAGATATAATTTTTCCATGATTAGAAGAGACAAAAGTAATTGACAGCGATATTTCTACTCTAAATGAAACCAGAAGACATAAAATAGTTGCAGCTAAATGGAAGAATGACTCTCAGGTTCTCTTTGAATAAAGGTATTTATGAAACCAGTTTTACCATTTGCCCAAAGGCGAGAAAACACCTTTATTTCATGAGACCCCTGATTATATTACCTTGGAGTGCTCGTGATGAACATGGGCAAGAAGACCACCATGAATGCAAGTGCAGCTTTTTATGCCAGCATCAGTGGCAGAGGATGAAAAAGTATAACTATAGCTTGACAAAATCAAAGAATCACAGAATTTTGAAAATTAGAATCAACTTCAGCAGCAATCCGGCTCATCTCACACACATCCACAATATATTCTAAAAGTGGTCGTCTAGTCTTTGCTTGAAGACCTCCAATGAATTTCATGCAAATCTTCCCAGATTTCTCTCAAACCATTCCCTTCATTATTTCTTATAGCTCAACAATGTTCCATTATATTCCTATACCACATTTTGTTCAGTCATTCCCCAATGAAAGGAGATGTCATTAAGTTTTCAGTACTTTGTCTCTAAAAAAGAAAGAACCTCCATATCTTTTTTACTTATAGAGAGAAGTAGGGGCTGCCACATCATAATGTTAACTCATATTGAGTTTGCAATCCATTAAAACTGTCAGATCTTTTTTCAGAATAAATGCTAACTGTGCCTTTGCCATCTTGTATTTGTGAAGTTGACTTTTTGAACCCAAATATATTAGACATTACATTTATCTTTATTGAATTTAATCTTAAATTCAAATAGATACTCTTGTCTATCAAGACTTTTTTTTGAATTTTGACTATAATCCATTGTTAATTATATCTCTTTATGAATGTCATCAATAAATTTGATGAGTATTCCATATGTGTCTTTTGCAAATCATTGATAAAAATATTAAATAACACAGGATGAAGAACAAATCCCTGCCCTACTATACAGGTAATCTCCTATCACATTGACATTGATCTATTAATGATAACTCTTGAGATTTTCTAAGCTAAATGAACTTATATCTAAATAGTTTTCTAACTTCAGAGCACAGGAGACAATGGCCAAAAATATACTGGAAAAGACAGTTCAAAAGCAGAAACATCATTTCTATAAAAATTGATCCTATGTACCATCATAATGTTTGTACTATGCATGAGGTCCCACTCAAAAGAGGTGAGAACAGTGGTATTATAGAAAAGAAAAAGAGAATGACTAAAAGTCACATTATCATAATGAATTATTCTTCTATCTCTGGTATTGGCTCCTCTGAGATCCCTTGAGGTTATTATAATCTTCTGTTTCTATTATCTCCAGTAATCAAATCAACAATGCCATGGTATCAAAAAGTCATTTTCTCTAATGATTGTCATAAAAGCTATCACATACAAAATGCTCAGTAAACTGCTTATTGAATTAATGATCACTATTATGACCGAGAGATTAATTTCCCTGTAGAACTTACCTGTCCCTGGATATTTCTTCTTGCTTACCTACCATGCTTCCTGTTGGAAGAGGGATGATACTGTAGCTAGATGTCAATGTTGTATTTCAATATAGGTAAAAATTGTGTGTTGAGGGTGAATAAAGCAGGGATAGAACAAAGAAAATGAAATCAACTTATTCTCTTAGATATTTAAATGAATGTGCTGAGAGAAGAGGGAAGGATGGAAATAGAAAGACAGCAATTTAAAAAATGGAAAAGATCTGCAAGGATTTTTCTATCAAATTTTTTATCATTATAGCAGCAACAACACTTGAACTCTTCTATCATAGCCCAATGGTGTTGACAGTAGTACACAAGGCAGGAAAGAGAACAAACACAAAAAAGCACTTATTTTAGACCATGTAGCCACAGTGTAGATTCATGCTGAAGATAAAGAACTTGTGAGGACATTGAGGGATTGACTCACAAGTTATCTGGAGAAGAGAAAATGCCCAGGTGATCTTGGGGTACATGACAGGCATGAGTGATAACTAATACAAAAATGGAAAAGAATGGAGATAAATTTTTTTCATGTATGAGGAACAGAGATAAAGCCAATCTGCCTTGTTAGTGGAGTATAGGAAAATGGGAAATGCATAATAAAGGAAGGTAGATTGAGATTAGGTTGTGCAAACCTAGGAATTCATTAGTATTTTATGAGTAAGAGAGTGATATAGTCAGGCCTATAGTTTAGGGACAATATTTTTGATAGTTGTGTGGAGAATGGGTTGAAATGAGGAGAGAATTTAAGTAGATAAATTAGGAGGCTACTGTAGCAGGTCAGGGGAGAGGTGAGGAAGGTAATAACTGTATGAGTACAGAGAAGGGAGTTTATACATGAGAAGTTGCAGAAATAGAAATGAGAAGGTTTGGCCTCACAGGGATTGTGTGGAGTGAGAGAGAACAGGGAACCAGGGATAATATTAAGGTTGTAAATCTATGTGACTAGAATGGTGGCAGCGCACTTGACAAATAGGGAAGTTCAAAAGTAAGGTAGATTTTGGGGGGAAAGCTGAGTTTAGTTTTGAACATGCTGAGTTTGAAATGCTTATGAAACATCCAACTTGATATATCCCAAAGATAGTTGAAAGTATATGACTGGAGCTCAGGAAAAAGTTTAGGATTAAAAGAGAAATAGATTTCAAGTCATCTACACAGAGATAGATGATCATTGAGCCATTGAGAGCTGATGAAGTCACCAAGTTAGAAAACATTGAAAAAGAACAGCACTCGCAGTTAGAGGGTGTGATATGGATAATGAAGAAGCAAAAGATAGAGGAGGAAACATCAGATAGGTAGCAGGAAAACCAAAAGGGAGTAATGTCTTGAAAACCTAGAAAGCCATCAGCAGAATCACAGGTTGCAGAGACTGAAAAGGTTGAGGATTAAGCAAAAATCATCAGATACAGCAATGAAGATATCAATGGCAACTTTAATACAGTTTCATGTGAATGACATCGTGAAATTGCAACATTTGAAAACTAAATCAAGTGAAAGGGAGGTTAGACATCACTTAACTGATTGGAAAATGTAGAAATACAAGATCTCATTGTGTTTATAATTTACTGGCTATTTTATAAAAGCATTGTATTTTGTAGAACACAATGCTACCATAAGAATTCTCTCCCAACAAGATATTTCTTGACAAAAATGAAAATTATTAAAGATTCCTTGGAAGATAAAATAAGAGAGTAACATCATTTGATGACTCTCTGGTCATTAATATCAGGTGGTACATAAAAATAGGGTAATGTCTTCAGTAAAGATCCTTGCTATTGTCACAGAGAATACCTAAAATAAAATCCAGATTGAAGGGGGAATTCCCTGTGAATGGTAGTCTTCCAAATGTTGTTATTTGTATGTGACATCATACTAGTTGCATCAAGCTCCAGAATGTTCCAAAGCCTCTGGAAAAGAATCATAACTCATCAAAAGAGTTTGACCTAATCATCTTCACAGGAAAAACCAAGTGGATGACGAATGCATATTATTAAGATTATGTCCTAAAGGAAGACGGACCACTTAAAAGTTTATCTATCTGTATCTCTTGGACAGACAGTAGAAAAAGACAATGAGATTGGACCAAAAATTAAAAAGCAGGAGGAAATGTGGTTTTATTCTACATGCAATTACAATATTGTACAGGGCTTCAAATTTCTCCCAGAAACAGAGACTCATCTTTATTTATGCAGCCTTATGGCTGTGAGTCATGGGACAATATGTTTCTAGAATTGTATCACACAGAGAACAATGGAGAGGGAGATGGTGGGTGTAAATGGGCTACCACATAAAGGAAATAAGGAACTTTGAAAAACAGGAGCAAAAATGTCATCAAAGATATATACGATTACAGAAGAAGATATGCTGGTCACATGACAAACACGAGGGATAACTGATGGATAGTCTGTGAACTCTTCTAGTATTTTCCTACTGTCATTTGAAAGTGATGAAGACCACTAAGAGCTTTAGGTAGGTCCTCTGTGATGAACTTGTGGTAGGTCATGTATAAGACTCACCTGAATAAGCTGACATGGATGGGTTGCAATCTGTACTATTGGAGGGAAAACCACATTGATGAAAGCTTAGACCTATTTGAGAATTTGGGTATGGAGAGAAAAATGACTTATGATGCAAGGGGAGGGAGTAAAATCAGATGCCAAGGTGATTCTCAAATACAAGATTTTTTAAGATAACAGACCCCAGCAGGCGTCAGGGACCTGAATCTCCGGGGGCCGCGAAGGTCCCTCCACCCACAGACGCACAGGTCAGTGAGAGAGATGGGCTGAGAGGGGAGCGGGGTACCTCCAGGACTCGGACCCCCTGGGAGGCAGCTGCTGCGGCAGAGGCTGAGGCAGCTCAGCCAGAGACTTCCAGAGCAAGCAGGAGCTCCACCCCAGCTCCACTACAAAGGATCTCTGTATAATAAACACCCTGAGGGACCTGAGTCTGAGAGGCGGCCCTGCCCCCACCTGAGAACCAGCAGATAAGCTCCCATTGAAGAGCAGTCAGGCCTGCCGCCAAAAGCCCTGAGGCTGGGGAGCAGCATTTGAATCTCAGACCCCAAGCACTAGTTCGGGCAGACCTAGGCTGGGGTGGAGAGGACTCTCATAAGTCAAGTAACTGGCTGGGAAAATGCCCAGAAAAG